>VZRX01018142.1:0-32628 GCA_013398075.1 Notiomystis cincta | reverse complement strand
CCTGTCTCAAACCGCAACACCCATATGAGTAAGGGCAGAAAAGGAATAACATCGTTTTCCCAAGACTGTAAAGAGGTAACTTTCACTTGTTTCCAAAGATACAAAAAACAGAGAAGGAAAAACCTCTTCAGGCTCAGGTTTCTTTCTGAAATCACTCCTTGGGGCATTTGGGTACCATCCGCCAGCTCATCAGCAGCTGCAGGCTGTGCCCATCTCCCTTGCTATGTCAAGTCTTCCCAGTTTCACTTTTCTGCAGTAAGAATGGGAAAACAAATCACTGAGGCACACAGCAAAGTAGGCCCAATGACATGCTTTGACATCATCCTGTAGATTCTATACAGGTTAAGGTCCCATCAGAAATTTGTCAGCAGTAGTTTAGTAAATACTTACTGAGGATTTGCAGAGTTAACAGCTTTGTAGGTGTTTGGCTGTCTAGCTAAACAAACAGCTGGTGCAGCTGGAATCAAGTCAGCAAAGTTGTTACTGATTTAGATTCTTTGGGCATGTCTCTGCTCCAGGCACAGAAATGACTGTGCTGGAGCATACCGGTACCCCAGATATTTTTAAACCAGCTAGCTTGGTACTGGAGGAAATCAGTTACAGTAGCACAGAGCTCATCATGGATTCATTTACCCAGCTTTTTGGCTCAAATATTAGTGCCAGCAGGATTAACTAAACCCTTTTAAAATGAGAAAAAGGAGATAAAAGGACTTGATTCAGCAACAATGTGATTCAAAGAGAAAACTCACGCTTGCTCACAGTAGGAGCTATGACAGGCTACATTGATGATGACAAGAAGACAAGAAGCTTAAATTTGCTGTAGTGGACAATGAGGTGGGGACAGAGGGGCAGAGAGCCACTAAATGCAGTGCCTGCTGTGGAGATGGGTCTGGCCTTCACTGCAAATCCTCTGTGTCACTGCAAATGGGAAGCATCACATGGAAAAGAAGGAGACTCCTATTAATAGAGAGTTATTGGGATAATGTGCACTAGAAGAGGAGGAGGGATTGTGTCTAGGTTTATCTGCAAGGAGCTTTATGTACTACAAGAGCTCTGACTTATTGCTTCTGGAAGACTTTTCTAACTCCAGTGTCAAAGTTCAGGGACCTTTCCCAGTGCTAGCTGGCAGAACCACCCCTTTGTAATGATTTAACAGTGACTTGTTTTATGCATGTGGCTCTTGCCTGTTAGGAACTGGTCAGACAGGCAGGAAATAGCTCAAGGCAGTCAAATGCTCACTGTGTGGTAACTTCTGGCCAAGAGGAAGGGCATAGCCCCACTCACCCAATAACCTACTGACCTACCCCCTAACCTGAGATTTATGCCTCTTGCTAGCTTGAGCGACAGTGAGAATAAAAAGTGCGATAAACAAAACCTTAAAATATAAAATGGAAATATCCAGTAAACTTCAGACCTCCATCAGGTGCCACACTATCTGCTGGGATCGCATTGTGTGAGAACAGGACTTGCTGGAATAACAGTTTCTTGTAAAAAAAACCTGACCTCTTGTTCAGAACATTTAGGGCCTTGGCTAAGGCACAGACTGGTGATAGGTCCTCACAAAACTAAAAGTGAGGACTAAGGAGCTGTACATTAAGAAGCTACCTAAAGCTATGCCAACCAAGTCCAAAGGAGATGTCAGTAGAAAATGTATCCAACAATTAGATGGAGAGAAGCACAGCCCCTCCTGTGCACCGCAGCAAGAGTGAGCAGTGTCACTGCTGCAGCACAGCACGAGCCTGGCGGACTCTAATGAGACAGGCTGACTAACAGGGAAAGGATATGGGAGATGTTCAGCAGGAGCAGGCTCCAGCCTTGGAACTGAGCCCGAGTTCTGTAGCAGAGAGTAATAATGAGAAAGGCAAGATCAAAGGAGACAGCTCTAACAAAGAGGTGAAAGAGATGGATAATGACACGCCAGCACTTACCAAGCACTTGGCTCCTCAGTCCTTTGCTTCCTGCTTGACCTCCAGTTCTCCCGACTCTCCCATCATCTTTGCACACCTGAGCCTGGTGAGCAGCGGCAGCTGGAGCCGAGTTAGAATGGGCACATACAGCACGCCTGCTTGATACACCCACCCACAGCCATCATGCATGGGTCATTTTTATTACCCAGGGGCATTTCTCTTTTACATATCCCTAGCTCAAATTTTACTGAAATAATTTTCTTTTTTATTGGCCTCTTACATTGTTAGAGTGCCCATGATTTCCCCAAGGTTAGATGATGAATGACAACACATCATACAAAGAAAAAATACAGGAATTTGCCAGCTATAAAACGGATTCTTTTTATTTGATATGTTTCCTTTTCTTCTGCAACAATGATAAACAACCTCGATGGGATGAACAGTACAAATAGAGGTTTAACAAACTCTCTTCTGAATCCAGGATCACACAAAATATAGATTGAGTAAAAATACTAGATTTATACTAACATGATGGAGTAACCATTGTAAAGACAATTTCAAATATAATCAGCTGTGTTCAATCCTGCAATTAGTTGTGACTGGGCAGCCGGCTGAGTCCCTGAGACGTTCCAGTGACCTCCATAAAATCAGTGGGAATGTAGAGACATAACCTTTAATCTCTACACTACCAAATGCATGCTCAACTCCTCATCAGTTTAAGGATCTCCTTTTCCCCCTTGTTTTCCCAGGCCTTTCCCCAGACCAGCAGCACAGACACCAGACAGGCAGCAGTGCCCCTTTCCCTCCCACCCTCCCATCTCCTTGAGAGCAATTGATAGCAGCAGTAGCTCCCAGCAAACCCTGTGCTGGAGGCAGCGTTTGTACAGACAGTATTTTCTGTTCACACAGGCATTTCCAGCTGCTCCTGGTGAACAGAACGTGAATATCATCACTTTTCTAGCTGAAGCCGTGTGATCTAAGCCAAGCCAATCTGACCAATAGGTCTTTCCCTAAAAATACAGGCAGGAAATAGCAAGCAATGTGTGGGTGCCCAAAGGTACCTGGGGTGACAGTGCTGCCGCACCTGTGGGTGGAAGAGGTTCAGGGACATTATTAATCCAAACATAAGAAGAGATGTTTCCTCTCAAACATGTGCAGATTACATGAGCAGCAGGGATTTGGCTTTAAAAAAACACACAAAAAGGAGAAACTTAAATTTAGATTATAAAAATAAAGTAAAAGATAGGTAATTTGAACTATTTGAACTATTATTATGTCAAATATTTCCAGAAAATCCAATTATCAAAATCTCCAAGTAAACACTATTATACTCACTGTTCTGAAGGTGAATATATTGGTGGTAGAATGGTAGGATATGCAAATATCACGTGTTCCACACACTCCAGAAATACTTCTGATCACTTACTTATTCGTACCTATCCATACTGATCCGTGCCACACTGAAGGGAGAGCAGGTAGCCAATTGTACTGTGCCTTTTTCAGTCCTGGCTGATTAGGGTAATGAGCTGCCATGTCAATTTTATCCCCTTTTTTGAAGAACAGATCCCAAACTCAGTGAAATTCACTGGACTTATGCTGCAGTGGCTCAGCCCTCTTTGCCCTACAGTGGTGGGAGCAATCTGAGGATCAAGTGTAGTGCTGTAAGTCAGCCCTCTGAAGGGCTACAGCACTTTCATTCTCTCTCTCTGAGGTTAGAGCGAGGTTTGGGTGATCTCCCAGCATCCAGTGTTTATGTAATGCAAATTAAGTTCCTAAGTTCCATGTTAAATATGTATCCCTTCATTGCTTATGTAGTGTGTTCTGGAATGTTCAGTTTTACTCGGTACCCCATTGGTTTCTCCCTTCCTAGTCCCTCCTTCCTCACTGGGATCCCAGCTGTCCCTCAGATTTGTGTCCTTCCCTGATTAGCTGTTATGTTTCCCTTATAACCCTGGACCCTCCTTGCTTCTTGGTCTTTTGCCTCAAAAACCCCCCTCAAAAATAAAATGGGTGACTGCTGGAACTGATGCAAAAGACCCTTCCCTCTCCTTTCCCTCCAGCTGTTCCAAGGCAAACCTCTCTGCGGGCACCCCTTCCCCACTCCGGGAAGGACAGCGGTGCAGGGACTGTGCCGACTCCTGCGGGAAGCGCTGATTCCCTCGGGAAGGGCGGCCCGAGGGAACGTGATGGACTTCAGCTGACCCAGGGCTTTGGTTGACCCTTCTACTCTAATTTCTTCTATTACTAGGATGGGAAAAAAAGAGATTTTTTGTTTAAAAAAATACCAGAAGAACAAAGAATCCAGCAGAATAGAATTCCAAAGTATCCAACATAACTAACTGGGCTCTACGGAGAAGGACTAAGCAGAAAGCATAAATAACATGTAACTCAAAAAGGCCGTAGAAACAAGTTACACACCTGCACTTTTGAACTCAATCTTCCCACTGTACTCTCATGTATAAAAATGGTATGATTGATGGGCTTGAAATTCACATTTCAAATTTTGCAGATGAGATTAAATTAGAAAAAACATCCAAACCATTTCTAGTACCATGGAGATGTTAGATTGATTATACTCGTGGTTTAATAGATGGTAATTGTAGATACACAAAGACTTTTAAGTCGTCAAGCAAAGGACTTGCAGAAGAAATAACTATTGCTTGGAAAGGCACAGGAGCAATCTACTTCATAAAAGAGATAAAACTTACAGTGCAATATTGCTAAGGTTTTCAGCCAATGTACATATGAAGTGAAAAAATAGAGAATCAGATTGCTAAAGAATAATGGAGAGATAAAAGGAGCGATGGTTTTATTTTGAGGCACTGGTTGGATGTCACAGCGACTTCAACCACTGAAATGAAAATATATTTCACTATACCAGTAGCAAGCAGGGAAAGAGTAACATAACTAAGGGTGTGCTCAGACACACAGTGTAAAACCTCTGCTATCACTTGGAAGAGTCAACAGTAAAAAAGGCTCTTCCACACAAGGAGCCAAGGCTGAGCTACACAACACTCCAGGTACTGCCACTTCAACACAACCAAGCCACCACGACGCACCGACTGAGCAGAGGTAACTCAGGTGCTTGTGAAAGTATTTGTGGACTCATTCATCTGAGGATTCATACAGGCATCGAGCTCCTAGTGATGACTGTGTGTACCAGGTTAGCACAAAGCGTCCAGCAGATGATACAAATCTAGGTAAGTCTTCTGCTACATTTTTTAGACAAGTTGGAAATGGGAATCCCCAGTGTTTCAGCATTAGGTGGCAAGTGAAAAGGATACAAGTGCAGTAGCTATAAAATCTCATGATTGATCTAATGTTTCTGTGCTTAAAGTAGGCTTTTATATCCAAAGTTCTGCCAATCATATAGAAATTGCTGACAAAACAATGAAAATCAAAACCAAGGGTTTAGAAATGCAGTTTTTCTTGAGCGATCACAATATTGATAAACAGACAGGCTGAGTGCTATGAATGCACAAGGCTGCCCATACCAGGTGCAAGATTTCTGCTCTTGCCTACACATACATAACCATGGTTGACTCTCACCCGTGCTCCTTTGATTAGAGCTATTTATTTGGGATTTTTTAAAGTCTTCAGGAAAGTAGCATGTATTCAATGGAGAAATTAAATAATCACAGTATTTGCAACAGCTGCTAACTTTTGTAGTTCTGAAACAATCAATATTGGTTATAGTATTATCCAGCATTACTGTGACAGAGCTGTGCTGTGAAAGCTTAAGGAAAAGCAGTGTTGGATCAGCTCTGAGGGCCATTGAGAAACAGATGCCACTCACCAGAATTTGTTTAATCTACAAAATAAAGTCCTTTTGTTCACATGCAGCAATGGATAAGAAATATTAAATCTTGATCTGTTTGTCACAAAACCACTGTGTGATTTCCAGACCTCCCCCTACCCTTGGCATTTGCAAAAATTAAAAGCTTCCTGCTATTCAAATCATACATATAATCATATATCCTGACAAACTGGTGGCACAGCAATGCAGAGCCAAGGGCTTGTGTAGCAGTGAGAGCAGCTTCTTTCGCACATGCAAACTTTGGGGGTTTGAACTGAAGTACAGCATTTATTTGTTCACTTGTGGACAAAAATGGAATCTACTCAGAGAAAGCTAACTGGAGAACAGCAGCTTAAACCATGATCCTAATCTTACAGGCCTCAGCTGAACCTCTTGAATGTGGGAAATGCGAGTTAAAACCCTTTTTGGAGTGAAGAAATCCCTTGCCTTCTAACCAACAACCAAAAAGGAAATTTGAATGGGTCTATTGTGGGACAACTCATAGCAGCAGGGGAGACCTGTGCAAACCTGGCCTCCTGCTCTCTGCCTTGCCTGTCTCTGAAGTAAGAAACCAGGGCCCATGTTGAGACAATCTGCCTGAAAATCCTGCCTAAATGCCCATCTCTCCTGAAATCGGTCCATTCTGCTAAAAATATTTTAACAGTCTCTCAGTTGGAAGTGAATTCTTGTGTAGTTTTCTAACAGGTGTGAAACGTCTCCGCTCCACAGACGTTCATCAGGAAAAGCTCCAGTGCCAGCACGCTGGGACTGCCCCACCACACCCCGACACCACGGAGCTGCTCGCCCCAGCCCGAGGGGGTGGCACAAAGGCTGTGTCTGTTCCCCCGGCCGAGGCTCACGGGCCTGGCCAGAGCGATCCGATCCGCCCTGCAGGGGCAGGGAGCTCCCGGCCACAGCAGCCCGCGCAGCAGCAGCTTCCTGGGAAACTCCTGCCCTGCCCGGGGCCAAGCACACTTAGGAGAATTGCCACGACAGACCGCTCAGAACAACGAAAAAAGCAAGCAGAAGACCTCCTGCTTCAAATGAACCATCTTAATTTACTCCAGGACTTAAAAACACTTTTGAGATAGAGTTCAAAGAAATAGAGCTTGCTTTTACAAAACCTGCAGATTTTTAGTCCTAGTATATTTGCCACCAAGTCTCATAATAAAACCCTCCCAAGCCCCCAAGCAAACTAAAATCTTAGGTGATTGAAACTGAGACTTATTTTCTGGCTGAGTTTCTGTTTAAATTCAGACTTAATACAATTTACTCCCATAAAACAAACTCAGTCTGGAAAACAGGGAGCCTCCTCATCCTGCTTTATTGTTTAAACTAGACCTTCTGGAGACAGTTCTTCCTTTGCAAGAAAAAACCTTGTTAAAGGTGACAAATAAGACTGAGATCAATGTTTTATTAAGGATAGACTCTTGCTACAACCTACACAGATTATTTTAAACCATGTCATTGTGTCTAAATGACAATTTTCATTTGAATAGCATTTTTGGATAGAGAAAGGATTTATTCTCAAAGTCTGGAATTCCTATCGGAGTACCAAAAATACAGCAGGTGCTATCAAAAAAGTATAAATTCTTATATTAAAGCTATTATCCTGACCAGAGCTCACATGTGCAGCACAGTACATATATTTATAGCTATCTTTATTTCCATTTACATATGTTCTATAGAAAAACAGATTTGTCATTCTAGCCAATGCAGTAGCATTGAAGAACTTTTAAAACAGGAGCAGATAGAAAGGATTTAATTAATCTTATCTCGGCACATCCACACATTTCTCTCTTGAGAAAACCAAACTTCTCTGCATACAGTTGTTTGCAAGCTAATGCTTTAGATACACTTCTGAGTAGAAGTTAAATTGCATGCACATTTACAGTAAATGTATAGCTAAACCTAAGCTGGGCTCTCTCTGAACAAATAGCATCTCTGAGAAATGACAGCAGGTCTTATGTTCTGTGCATTTAATGCCCTGTCAGAGGGCAAGTGGCTATGGGCATCTGCTCTGAAGGAAGCCATTTCAGGTAACATTGTACTGAAAAAGTGCATAAATTTCAGAGTGAAAAACCAGTAGATATTTACACTTTTATTTAATTATAAAATGCATCTAGATCACATGCAAAATATTAAGCTCCTACCACTGCCAATATGCAGCCTCTGGTCTGACCTGCCCGACTGGGACGGCTGAAGGAGATGTGCACGCAGAGCCACTCACCCCTGAGTTTGGGAGATGGACAGAAAACTGGGTTCTGCAAAGAGCTCGTTCTCCTTGGGGACAGAACACTTCATGCTGTGCTGTGCTGCTGCATAGACACCAAAACAGTGGAAAAGGCAGAGATGGGGGAGACACAAGGACCTGAAGGGTTTGGGGTGACTGCTTTGGAGTGGAACAGGGGTGGTTGCATGAGGGTGTGTAGGTCCACAAATCCTTCCTCAGCTGCAGCAGGACAGGGAGGGAGCTGATGACCAACATGGAGCATCTCCTGGGCTGAACTCCTCCTTCCACCAGTTACGCAGGAAGAGTTCTGTTGGCAACAGACACAAAACAGTGGAGGCCAGCTGTAGGAAGCTGTTCATTCTGTGTGTGGATGATAGAGCCACATTATCCTGCTAAACAGCTTGACTTGAACCTGGAAGAGACTAAACATCAATGCAAATTTTAAGACTATAATTTTTAAAGCCTGGTTGAGGATTCAATCAGAATATGGAAATTATGTGCATAAACTTAGTTTCACTGCAAACGTTGACACATGCTCCAAACCCCTCCTATTGACAAGTCTTCTGTACTGAATTCTATCTTGAACTTAAAAAAATCAGAGCTCCTAACTGCAAGCTTTTGCTCTATGTGCTATATTTGTTAAAATTATCATAAAAGAAAATTGACATTTTCATAAACTAGAAGGATTGTATTAAGGTCATGCAATGGGTATTTATAGTCTTGTTACTCTTTAGTCCCTGGCAGCAACTACCAAAAATAATCATGTAATGTGATATTATCACACTCCTACTAGTTACAGTGTGAAAGCAAATTAAAACATGATTAAAATTTTCTCCATGGAAGCTCTGAATAGAGGCCAGAAGAAGGACAAAGGAGGACACTGAAGCACAGATCTGAAAGCACAGCACATCCTGCTTTTGTTCGGTGTGAAGATTAGTGGCTCACCATACCCCAGTGGAATTTCTTCACCATTTTCTGCTGCACCAGCAAGAAGAGAGCAAAGAAAATTAGCAAAGAAAGTTTCATTTGGATTTGTATAGTAACAAGGAATATACCTCCAAAGGTTCTTCGGTTCAGGCTATAATTTCATCTTAGATTATGATCATCTGGTTCTTCTGGTCTCATGGATTTAAGACACCTCCAGCCAGACTCCGAGAGGAATGAGATGCTCACTGTGGGCAGTGAAGAGGTGTTTCCAGCTCTGCTAGTTATATTCTTCATGAGCTGCTTCTCCTTCCTCCCACAGCACACCCCCTGTTTATTCCCTTTGCTCACAAGAGCAGATATTCTTCCTCCTCCCTCCTCCAAACTGCATCATTTTGGACTTACGTGGAAGGATGGAGCCAAGAGGCCAAAAGTTTAGCTTCCTTCCATGGCTCAGAAGAAAATGATTAATTTATGGCAATCATGAAGTATTATCCTGCAAACTGAAGAAGGTGCAAAGCAGAGCCATCTGGCAGTCTCTCCTCCCTCCCTCTGAATTGCTGTCACATTTCAAAATCAGCCTGTGTATTCCATCAAAATGGGAACCCAAGGGACACAGGCTGGGAAATATCTCTAGAGTAGGTGGAACAGGGGGCAGAAAGCTTGAATGCTTACTTGATACTGCGTTTTGTGGTGATTTACTTCCAACCTGCTGCTTCCCCTGCTCCTAGGAGAGGGAGAGGAGACAGCAGCTGGTAGTAGGCACTCAGTCAGTCCTTTGGCTACAACTATAAATGCTGGAGTAGTTGACAGGCAGGACCAAATCCCAAAATTTTCTGAGGGTCCTTCATTTCACCAAGGTCATGAGACCAAAACAATCATTCTACCCCTCCTCTGGGAAAAAAAATCCTTTCCCCTAGCCCCACTCCAAAGCTGCAGCTATGGTAATGTTTTTGTAAATGTTTTGTATTTTGCTGCATTTGAGTAAACAAGCTTCCATGGAGAGACAGAGAGAAGTGTGAGCCCAAATTCAGCTCTTTTGATGAAAAGAGAATTTTTCTCTGTGTAAGTATGTGATTGTTTAGGCTCCATCTGAACAGAGTTCATAGATACACATGGCAACCATGACAACCCAGCACACAGAGGCCTGGATATTCTGCATGGGGCTGGATAGAGTAGAACATCCACAATGATGAGGATCTTCCAAATGAGAGATGACAGCAAATCACTTCCATCTGTGATGTAAAAGAAAACCTTGGCATTTCATTCTACATACTTGATCTTCTCTAAGTACCTTCCCATTTGTTCTATAAATAAATCATAGTTTTACTTTGAGTGTGCTGTTCTCCCAGGTAAGTGGAAAAGACTTGTTCCCTTATCAAGCACAGAAAATGTGCTCTTGGCTATAGGAGTGTCAACAAGACAACATTTGTACTGCCCATCAAACCCCAGGAAAGAAAATGAAACAGAAAAATAGAGTTCCTCCAAGTTTAATTTGTTTGCTGTTCTCATTCTGTCTGTTCATTTATTTTACCAATCCAAAATTCTTAAATCTTTTGGGGTAAAATACTAGCTTAACTAGCAACACAGAACTACACTGTAATCATGGTTCTGACCCAGTTATTTTGTTCTGCTTGGCAGTCATTCCATGGCTGAGAACTACATAGTCTGGAGAGAAAAAACTGCCCAAGAGCAGGATTATGCCACTTTTTTATCCTCTATCCTGTTGTGAGGCGTGCTTTGAACTTGTGGGGATACAGTACATTGCAGCATGTACTTCCATGCATTTGCTTAGGAGTCATGGATAGCTCCATGTACATCTTAGTTCCATATCTCTTCCACAGAAGGACTACTTTTTAAAATGTTTTTGAACACAAGCCATAAATTCTTAATCCAAGTACTATGCTTATCAGAACTTGCTCTCAAGTCAGACTGCATCCCTGCATAAAAAGATAGAATGTGTCCTTCACATGCTATGGAAATATTACCTCTGACAAAGATGCACAAAATGCCACAGAATGCAGAGTGCACTTTTATCTCTTTTACTTATGCTGAGATGTTCGAATAGTTCTACTGTTACCATTTTTTTTGATTGGGGCAGTTTTTACATATTCATGCTAATTCTCAGGCAAGTGCCTCCATCCAATTTATGATGTAAGTTCTTTTTATTTTTTAAGCCATTCATGCAGGTTTTTCATTAAAGTAGAAGAGAATCTATAATGGATTCAATATTGAATGCAAAGATCAGCTTTGAAAATAGGCCTATTTCTGCCTAAGTCATCAAATATTATATGTACATGAGTCTAGGTTCTGAGAAAGCCAACTGAAATGAGAAGCTGCCTCTGAAGATGATACTGTGGGTGCTGGGAATTAGAGAGATTTTCCATTTATTCAGTCTCCTTTCTGCTTCTGTGCTCAGGTCTTCATTCCCAAGTCTGTATATCCTCCCTTCCCACATCCTGCAGCCTCTTTGCCACCTCTGCTCGTGAAACTCCCTGCTACCTTATTGTGCTGGTTTGGACACAAATCCAGGAGGAAACAACCCAAAAAGGGCTTCTCTCTCTCCTGTCTGCCAGGCAAGCAGGTCCTGGCAGCCCCTCCCCCACGGTTCGGGAAAAGAATTTCTCAAAGGAAAGTGAAAAAACTGTTTATTTAACAAAGAGAGTTCCCCCTCCCCCAGGCACAGAGCAGAAAAGGACACTGAACACCCTTCCCATCCCAGAGGTGGAGGCTGATGGATTTTCCACAGTCCGCTCACTTCTCTTCTAGGCCCAAGGGCTGAGCAGCAGAGCCGGGCCCCGCTGGGTCGAGGGGGTGTAGAGTCCCAACCAAGCATCCCGGAGATGGTGAGCTGGTCTCGGGTGAAGAAACGAGCCAAAAACAGTCCAGAAAGGAATAGAAGCCACTGAGGCAGAGCTCAGTCCCTCTCCAGCTGAAAGCCAAAAGATTGAGAACAAACCCCCCCTCCTCTGTTACTGGCAGAGGGAAAAAAGTCTCCAGCCGGGTAAAAATCTGTAAACACTCTGGCTGTGAGGTCAAGTGAGACGCTCTGAAGAGTCCTCCCAGCTGCAGGTTAAAGGTACAAAAAACTTCCTGCAGGCGATGGGGAATCCAGGATTGTCACAGAATCACCCCAAGACACTTATCCTCTTGGCAGTCTTTTGTCCCCCATCATGCTTGTTTAAGGCATGAGGCATACAATATGAGGCCTTCCAGTATTTCTGTAGCACTGAAATTAGTAACTGGCCCAAACCTTTCATCTTTGTTTGGCAAAGCCTGTACTAAAGTCATTGGTTAAACAGTCAATGAGTGATTTTGCCTCATTTGGCCTTAAATGCTGTGTATATTAAAATGGGAAGAAAAGCAAAGAGGTGCTGTCAGTTAGCATCCCAGTATTGAGGACAAATTAAGAATCAAAGTCTTTTCTCGAATTAGAGCTGACATGAACTCTTAAAAATAGAGGAGAACCTACCAGCAAAATGTACAAATGAGTTCTCAAAAGCTATTTCTATTAATAATGAGCCACCAGTCCATCTAGACAAAATTTTTAAGTTCCCAGGGACATTTACAGGCTAATAAGTAAATCAAATAGGGTAACAAGGGGACAAAGGAATAGCAATCTTCAAGGCATTGGCTACAGTAAATGGAAGCAAATGAGAAGATACTCACAGCAGTTTGCTGTGAAGGATCTGCCAAGGGCAGAAGGTAAAACTGAACTCTTCAGGAGCAAACCCAGCAATGACATACATCTCTTTGAATGTCTAGCAATGCACAGCCAAACTGAACAAACAAATTCATGAAGAATCTGAGCACCTTAATAACTTGGCCTACAGGACTTCAAGGCCAAGTCAGCATCACTGGTGAGCCAAGATAATGCTAATTGTGCAGTTCTCTGACATACTACTAGAGGAGACCAAAAATTGCTCGATTCATATTTGACAAATAATTGACCTGACAACTTACTTGATTTACTTGGAACAAAGTATATAATGATTGACCTTCCTCCTTCCCATATATATTTTCAGCTCATAGAGCTGCATGGAATACTTGTGAATATATTCATCGAACATTTTATTGGATCGATTTGTCAAAGATGCTTATAGACAGCCAATGTTTTTTCCCTTTCATTTTCTTGCTCATGTCATGCTGCTACACTGAGAGTTATGGATGGCCAGGAGCACAAGAATCAGAGCCTCGGGGAGCCCTCATCCTTCTTGGTTACAAAAAACAGCAGCAAGCACCTCTTCATTAGCAGCTAGGAGAGGACTTAAAACACACCAGTGGCAACCCTGCCTCCACCCAGCAGGACCATTCCCCTTTTATCCTAGGAATACCCAAACCTCTGCAACAGTCTTTCAAACTGTTGAAGGTGTATATTCTTGCCTATTGCCAGAGTCTGAAGTAGTCCAGTAACAGAGATTTTACAATGCTTAAAATTTTGCATTTATTTTTAATGTCACTCTGTGTAAAATCAGAACTATTCAAATTCTTTCCGTAAAGATATTTCAGGAAAAGCTTTGCTGGTAAGATTTTCAGGAAAAGCTTTGCCTTTTGTTTAATCCCCCACATTTTTGCTATATTTCTTCTGCTCTTCTTGTTATGCTTAGTTCCTTTGCTACTGGCTCAGTAAAAAAGCAGAGCATAGTGCTACTACTTGTTTAAATACATTTCCGGGGGGAAAAGGCAAGCCCTGTACAAAACCCTAACTAACAAGATTGCTGTAAGCCCTGAGAAGCTGCAGCCTTGCCTCTGTGTGTAGGTGGCCTTAGCAAATGGCAGACACAGCAAAGCATCAGGAACCTAAATACTACTGCAGAGTTGGGGATGGAACTCAGTTCAAGTGTAAACAAGTGTAACTCCATCCAAATCAGTAGCTGTGCCTGCTTTCCCCAGCAGAGTTTTCTGCCAAGTGTGTATTCCAGTGGCACGTCCCTGCAGCCAAGGCTGGCAAACCTTCCAGAAGATGCTGCTGCCAGAAAGTAGGGACAGCACTGGGAAGCTTGGTTAGCCAAAACCTGCCATTTTACAAACATTATTCTTTAGCACTGCTGTTGTTGTTTCTCCTCATTGTAGGCTAGGAAGTCCATACTGCATGGGAAAGGCTAAAAATGATTAATTCCTGTGCAAGTGACACGTTTACGTGGCATGCTTGCACATCATCTTTGCTTTGCTGGGAGCAAGGCAAGGACCAGATCAGAAGCTGGAGTTTCAGTACACAGCAAGGTCCCCCGAGACTCCCCTCTGGAGCCCTAACACAGCAGGTACTAGGTCCAGGTCATATGGAAACTTGCAAAATGAGGAAAATCAAACAGCAGTACAAACCCAGCTCAAAATGGGTGAAGACTGTGCCATGCTCTGCTTTAAAGCATTCTGTTCTGTGTGGTAGGATTACAGGGATGGCAGGGTAAACCCTGAAGCAGATCAAAGCTCAGAGGGACTGTTCTCACACACAGACCCTACTTCAAACAGAGAAATCAGAGAAGAGGAACAGGCGATAAAACATACTCCAAATGCCAAAATTCATCCCCCAGCTACTGCTGAGCCAGATTAACTTGCCATGGCACGCAGGAAACAACAGCACCACCAGAACAAGCAATCCAACTTCAGTCTCTGATACCGCTTAATCATAGTGAAAGATGTTTGGCCTGTCTACCATGTGTACCCCAATCAGAGATTCCTCACACTTTTACAGCAAGCCTGCTCATCTTTCTTCCTAAAACAAATAATCTCCCAGGCTCATTGCAAACCACCAGTGACACTTAGTATTCTGATCACACCATGCGAGTCCACCTGGTATATTGTGTTTTAAATCCAGGCGCTGTTATGGCTATGCATTTTCACTAGCTCCCTGGTAGAACACAATAGCTCTGTTCAGTAAGAAGTAAATCTAAATTCCAATCCTTGACTGATGAGAGTTATAGAACGGTGGTTTTTTACACTTTTATGCATCTTGAAACCACATCTGTCAAAACATGTTAACTAAACAATAGGATACTTAAACACTCACTGCAATATCAAGAAGCTTTTTCTTCCTCCCATTTCACTGGTTACAAACCTTTTTGATCTTCAACAGTGACAAAGGGTCATTGAAAAAGTCCCCACTGTGGTAACGTCTGGAAAACACTATTTATCCTAGACAGTTTATGAATGTGTCATTTAGCTCAAGGAGATTATAAAAAGGGATGAAGCACATCAGCTCCAGAGGGACTTTCAGAAATCTGACAACATCCCCACGCGGCTCACGGCTCACCTGCCCCCACATCCCTGCAAAAAAGGGTCTTACTAAGATTTCTACTCTGCTGCCATATGGATGGAGCTGTGCAGTACATCCTTTGGCTTGGCACTGGATGAAATACCTGACCCTGCTTCCTGACAGTGTGAGGTCTGATCCCAGACCAAGAGGGACCAAGAAGCACATGGCACTTCAACAGCAAAGGGAAACAAAATACTGAATCTGCTCCCAGGACTACTGACATCACTTGAAGTTTCTGTGGAGACCTCATGTCCTTTGTGAACATTTTTGCCATTCTTTTAGCTAAAATAATTGATAAAAACAGGATAGATGTGAGTTCAAATCTACCTAAGCTGCCAAGTCTAAATAGTGTAATGATAAAAAGATAATATTTCCCTGTAATCCTATAAATATCCCTAATTTACCAGTGTCCAGCTCTCCTGTCTGTAGATAGTGCTCGTACTTCCCCATTAGCCTCTCTAGCAAAGATCAAACTTGTATGTCTCATAACTCCTTGATGTGATTTATAAAGCTATCTAACTTGTTTTCTTCCTAGCTTATCTCATGTAAGCTATTTGTCTTTTTATTACAGCATCTTATCTGCCCCTTATTTGCTGTAGCTATTTATCAGAGTTGCAGTAATACCTATTCCTCCAACATTATTGATGTGAATGCCTGCACAGCCAAAACCCAGGCTGGCTGTACTGCTACGAGGGTGACAAAGCTCAGGCTGTGGAGCAGCAGCACTGCTGACCAGCAGTCCTGTGAGGTGACTTCACACCCCTCCCACCTCAGCTGTGCTTGTAGGCACCTTCACTGAGCTCAGGTGGGATGTCCTCACCTGCTCTGTGCACTCTGAGTGCAGGGGATGCCCTGGCAAGGCTGTGCACCCAGAGAGTGGCAAGGCCACAGCTCACACCCACCACCAGCTGTTTGCTGCAGCTGATGAAAGTGCATTTCGACTTTTGGAGAATGACTCACACTTTCTAGCTTGTCTGTGGTAAATGAGTTATACTGGTATTTTGCTGCACAACAAAAGATATACCAGTCTTAGATCAGTCAGTGTGTAGAGCCCTCTGGAGATGTGCTTGGTTTTATAACTCTGTGGCCAATACCAATACTATTGCTGCCAGAGTTGTGACTATTTTCAATCTAATACCTCAGCCAGTGACAGCTCTTTACAGTTGATTTTGAGTCTAATTTGTTACTTAACATCAGCTTTAAAGAGGTAATGAAAAGCAAAATAATGACAAAAATGTTGATCTTTAATATTCAAAAAAGGCAATAGGAAAAATGCTTGTTAGGGTACATGTATATTTATATGCATGTGCATATATCTCAGGGAGAGAGAGAGATGTTTTAAGGTGTATGGTCAGTAAAGATCTGCCAAGTTTGAGTTTTCCAAGGCAGAAGGGCTCTGTGGTGCACCCTGGGAATGCAAAGCACAGATTCCTTCAGAGCCATACTCTGTGCATTTATATTTGTATTTTTGTTGGTTTTGCACAGCCTGGTTTTTGGTAGCGGGGGGCTCCTGTGAGAAGCTGCTGGAAGCTTCCACCATGTCCAGCAGAGCCAATGGCTGATGGCTCTGAGGATGGACATGCTGCTGGCCAGGACTGGGCCAAGGAGAGAGGCTGGAAATGCCTCTGTGAGGACAGATTTAAGAAGAAAATCAAAACAAAGAGGGGCACTGTTAATTCCAGCTAGAGAAGAGGAACAAGTGAGAAGGTGTGAGGGATACAACATGGAGATACCAAGGTCAGTGGAGAAGGAGGGGCAGGAGGTGCTCCAGGTGCCAGAGCTGAGATTCCTCTGCAGGCCGTGGTGAAGCCCAGGCTGAGGCAGCTGTGCCCCTGCAGCCCATGGGGATCCACAGGGAGAGCAGAGATCCACCCACAGCCCCTGGGGATCCACAGGGAGTGCAGAGATCCACCCACAGCCCCTGGGGATCCACAGGGAGTGCAGAGATCCACCCACAGCCCCTGGGGATCCACAGGGAGTGCAGAGATCCACCCACAGCCCCTGGGGATCCNGGGGATCCACAGGGAGTGCAGAGATCCACCCACAGCCCCTGGGGATCCACAGGGAGTGCAGAGATCCACCCACAGCCCCTGGGCCCTGCTTCCAGCTGGAGCAGCCTGTCCTTGCAGGGCTGCACCCCGTGGCAGGAGAGCCCCACCACAGCAGTTTTGGGAGGGCTGTGTGCCCGTGGGGGGAGCTCAGGCTGCAGCAAGTGTGCTGGGACTGCTGCTCATGAGTGGAGCCACGCCAGAGAAGTTCCCACAGAAGTATCTCCCGTGGGAGGGACCCCACGGCCTCACAGGGGAAGGACTCCTCTCCCAGAGCAGTGGAGGAAAATCTCGGTGATGGACTGACCAGAACCCCTATGCCCTGTCTCCCTGAGCTGTCAGTGGGAAGGAGGGAGGGGCTGGAGGGAAAAGGTGTTTTTAAGGGCTTATTTTAATTCTCATTATCCTCCTCTGATTCTGTTAGTAATAAATTCACTTTGCAACTTCAAGCTGAGCCTGTTTTGCCCTTGCGTGTTTTCTCCCTGTCCTTATCTCAACTCATGAAACATTCATTAATTTTTTTTTTCTCTCCTCTACCCAGCCATGGGAGGGGAAGGGTGAGTGAGTCACTCTCGTGGGTACCTGGCATTGGGCCAGTGTCAAACCACAACAGTATCTGAAAGTTGTAGAAAACTAAAATCCATCTAACTGTGTTCTCATGAAGAGGTCTCATCAAACTTTTCTGAAACAGAGATGCCACTTTACCCATCCTGTAAAAAAACAAGTGCCACCAGCCTGTCTAAAATGCCCTGTGCTTTCCTGAGCCAGGGTGCCTGGGGAGTGGCTGCGGGCAGGGCCAGGTGCCCAGGGCAGAGCCAGGTGCCCAGGACAGGGCCTGCTGCACACACTGCCCACTGTGGATTTATAACAGAATTCTCTTGTATTAGAGGCTGCTTTGTGCTCTGAAGCCAGGGGGTTATTTCAATGGACACACACACCTCTAATTATACTTTGAGCATACGTCTTACAAATTTGTTCTATTAATTAAGTCTTCTCTAATTTTATGAATTCTTATTAGCCACATAAATATATGCCTTTTCCCATGAACATTACTATATGTTGATAGACAGAAAGTAGTAGTTCCAGGCACCCATGACGTATTTTTAAAAACTTAATAGTTTTGGAATTGTTGTCTTTCTCTTGTCAATTTAATATTTCTGTGTCCTTTTATTTTTTAAAGTTGCAAATAGGAAGGAATTTAATTTGAAATTCCAATTTATACACCAACTCCAAGTAGTTTTCTTCAGAACTAGTCTTGACCTTCTAACCTTGTCTTCACACTTAAATTTGTCTAAGCATTAACAATCCAATTCTCATTTACCAGATCTACTAGGTGCAGAAAAATCTTAAAATGGGCAAGTGACAAGCATGAGAGGAATGATGAGAAAGAAAATGAGGTGTCAGATTTACAAGTAAGGGAAGATACAGAATAGGTACAGGGAGAAAAGCAGGTGAGAGTAGCAGTGCTTTATTAGTTGTAAAAGTTTTATTAGATTTTTCCAGCTCAGGCATTGAGTAGCAGACAGGAGAGCTGGCTGGGAAAGCTGGCATTAGTCCTGA
The DNA here is from genome assembly GCA_013398075.1 of Notiomystis cincta. Classification (NCBI taxonomy): domain Eukaryota; kingdom Metazoa; phylum Chordata; class Aves; order Passeriformes; family Notiomystidae; genus Notiomystis; species Notiomystis cincta. The sequence goes on along the minus strand of VZRX01018142.1, from coordinate 13,907 downwards.
TCCCTCTGGGAAAAGCAAATTCCTCAGACAGAGGATTAGGATTCTCCTATGGCAAATTTGCTGAAAGGAAGACAAATCAGACTGAACTGGGACACTGGAGGAAGGATTCTGCTGGAGCTGGGAGAGGCCAGGGGCTGAAACTAGAAGGGGGAATGTCAGGACCTACAAGATGGTCTCCTTTAAATCCTCCACAAAGTTTTTCTCATTCACTGGTTAAGCCCACAAAAACTGAGGCATCATAGAGATGTGGATGGCAGGGCCAGAGGAGAGATCAAGCCTGGACAAGGGGAAACAAAAGGCACCATTTTATCTGCAGGAGAAAAGCAGTGGGATGCTTCAGGTGACCTGAACGAAGAATACAATAAGCATTACAAAGTCTGCAGTAAGGAGAGAGAATAATTTTTTCTTTTCAAAATCAAATTCAAGTAGAAACAGCCTTAGCAAAAGCCACTTCATATAAATTAACACAATTCTTTCATATATCACAATGACTGGCTGGGCCAGAGGACTGTCATTGTCTGCAATTTCCTCCCAGCTGTGGTGCTTTGGCTGCGCCGCCTGCGTGTGCGCACGGCAGAACCGCGGCAGAGACGCTCAGCATGAGGACAAGGGCTGTCTGTGATACTCACCCGCTGCCTCTGGCCTCCTGAAAGGAGAATGAAGGCCAGATCACCTGAGATTGGCTCCTTTGGTCAGAGTGTGGTGCTAGTAACACCCAAGTCATGGGTTTGAGTCTCATATGGACCATTCAGAGTTGGACTCCATGATCCCTGTGGGTCTCTTCCAACTCAGAATACTCTGTGGTTCTGTGATCTAATTAACTTAGCACTGAGTCAGGACAGATTGAGAGCACGGCATGGAGGCGACTTAAGACACGCTTATTTCTGTGTGATCACTGAGCAACCCTGGACGAGCGAGAGGGCAGCACAGGTCTGCCTTTCTGCAGCAGCAAAGTCTTGGTGGGCCCACCCCAGGGCCCACTGCTGTGCTCCCAACTGGTCTGTGTCACCTGGTGTGCCCAGCAAGGTCACTGAAATCACACAATGTGCAACAGCTAAGAAATTACCTAAGAACCCAAATAACCAAGCAAACTTGAGGAAAACCAGGAGTGGCATACCTCAGTAGGGCAGAGGTGAATGCTGATGATTTTGAGGCTTTCTTTTGAGCAATAATCTCCATCAATAGGTCCAAGTAGATGGACAAGAATTAGGATCTATGATGAAAGTAACTATCACTGTCTGCATAAAGGGAAAGAAAAAACACAGCAACTTAGTCTCAAGGGTATTTGAGTAAGTTTGGTCTCTGTGATTACTCCAGCCAATTAGTTACTGAGGTAAATAGCCTGTAGGTCACTACACAGGACTTGTCAGGGGCATCACTAGGAATTCACCTTGGAGAAGTCATGGAGAGACACAGAACAACTGGAAAGTGACAGTGCCCATGCTGAACACGGGGGAGGATGGCAGTGAGGAATGAAAGGGCAGTCGAGAATGCTGAAACAAATAAACAAGTGATTTGTAAGGCCAGGGAGGACTTGAAGGAGATGAACAGCACTGTGCATGAATCTGTCATGTAAAAATAATGTCAAAACAGTATCATTTCATTTTGCAACAAGGTAGCAGACCTTGTGGTGACAGGACAAGGGTGAATGTCATACTTAACCTACTAAGTCTCTGATGCTGTTTCTCATATTTTTATATAAGCTATGAATACACAGTGTAGATTAAATTTCTGTAGGAGGATGTAAGAAAGACAGAGTGACTTAAGCCAGGGAGGAGTTATTGATTGTTTACTGTTCAAAATGGAAGGATGCACAAAACAAAGGTATTACCTGGGGATTTGTCCTAAGCCAGCTCTGTTCGATGCCACATCACTGTGACCTGGAAGGTGGGATATAGAGTATTCTCAGTGCATTTGCAAATGACCCCCAGCCAGAAGGGACTGCAAATATGTGGGAGGACAGCATCAGAATTACAAATGATCCCAACAAGCTGGAGAACTAGCACAAACAAGAGGGTGCATTTCGATAAGAGCCTGCAAAAATACTCCACTGCAAAAATACAAGATGGAGGAAAATTGGTTCGTTGGAAGTTCTTTAGGAAAGGATCTAAGAATTATAGTAAATTAAACTGAGTGGCAATCAAGAATGCCATAACTGTGAGAGACAGGCATGCATAAATAAAGGGGTAGTCTGTAAGTTGTGCAGCTTGTTGGGGAAGCTTAGCAGTGTGGGGCACTGCTCTTCAGGAGGGACCCCTTGGTAAGGGTCTGAAGGAGAGCAGTGGGAAAGGCCAAAGCCTAGAAAACAGGCCTACATGGAACTGTGAATGAGTGTTTCTATTTAAGCTAATGCTAAATAAAAGCTAGCTAGCTAGCTCTGGTGAGAAGACACAAGGAATCAAATGTTTTCTTTGTCCACTGCTGACAGAATAGGAAGCAGTGAGGAACCCAGCATCCCCAGCCCTGCACAAAAAGAGGTAGCAGAGCCAGTTTGTGCAAATGTGCAGACAAGGAATAAACCTACTGGAATAATCTGAAACCAGGTTAGCATGGGCTCACACAGCTACTTCATTAATCAATCCTATGCTGAAAAGAGCATAGTCAAGATCAACATACAATGATCAAGGAGTGTTAACCACTGAATACTTGAGTGCCAGTCAATCAGGGTGGAAAAAAATGTCAAACAAATCCTACTTCAAAGAAAAAAAGCTCCATGATTTGTATGTTCAGGTGATTGCAATATTATAAGAGGGGTCTTTCCATTGAATATTCATAGATTGCCTTAGGCAATGCCTTACAGTGATCAGAGAAATCTCCGACTGCCCAGCAATATAATTTTATTTGTTCTTAACTGAAATTTAGGATCAAACAAGCTTGTGTAATTGTCCTTAAAATGCTCCCTTCCTGGACATTTATCCTGTTCAACCTCACCTCTGACTGTCTAGCTGTGTTTCCTGGACACTGCTTTTGTGTTAGCTGCACAGAGTGTACTCCAGAACCTCCAGAAGGAAGCTCCTGAAAGCACAGGCAGTGGCAAGGAGCCCTTCATCGCTATCCCAACTCCTGTAAACCACTCGGAGAGTTGTGACTCCAGTTGAAACACACCAGCACAGCACTGCAGCCGCCAGGAGCCCTCTGGATCCAGCAACAGGCAAGGCCCATGGCCACAGCAGCCTGCTTGGGTCCAGCCAGGCACCGCCGCTCTGGACAGGAGCATCAAGGCACAGCCACGACATAACTCCTTTCCAGCAAAACTCAGCGCCTCCACTGCCTGGCTCACAAGCACCCTGCTTTTCACAGCTTATGGCCGAATGACAGTATCCATCCTGACAACACTCACTCTGACAGTATGCACAGCACTGTAAAATTAATGAATTAGCAGAAGGAGAAAACCACTCATTTGGAAGAGGACTTCTGGAGCAATATAAAGCTGCAGAAAACCTGTCTGATGTGTCTTTTGGCGAGTTCTGCTACTAGCTCTAAATTAACACTGCAAGTTATTCTCAACTGATTCTCTACAGGAACTAGTCAAGTGAACCTGAGCACACCTCTAACTGAACATAGAAGTTACACAGACCTCACTTTTCTGTCTTGGAACAAATTAGATTTATTTTTAGGTTTTTGTCTTCACCTGAATCCAAAGCTACAGCTACCGCTTTGTAATGTTAAACTCAAAAAGGCCAAAATCAGAGGAAAATTATTGCAGCAGCTGTTTCAAAGTGAAACATGCATTATACAGAGATCTGCTGGTAATGTTTTGTTCTGCTTCTCCGTTCTTTCACAATTCTCTGTGCAAAGAGACTCTTTTGACATTGGCATTGTATTCTGCAAGTGCTGGCTAGGAACAACTTCTCCAGCTTACACAAGGTTTTTAAAACTAACATTTTTTTTTAGTATTATCTTCATCCTTTCCATGTCAACTTAGCAGTGATTGAGAAAGGCTAATTGGGGTTTTTTTTGGTGTACCTTACATCTTGAGTGTAATAATGTGGATCTATTTGTTTTGTCAAATTAGGGTGGTATAAGAGCTAAGGAAATTTTTACATTATTAGAGCTTCTGTATTCAAGTTAATATATGATGAAGAGGAGGAAACTTAAAAATATAGAAACATTTTGTGGAAATGAAATGTGAGAACTTTCAAAGCTATATATATAAATTATGTTAACTTTTATAACTATATAAGGTATCCCACATGCTTCCTACTATTGCCAAGAGCAATGTGGAAGTCAAAGTCAACAAAAGGTCTCACCCCAAGTTATCCATCTCTCAATCACATCAAAACCTCTAAAATATGTCAGATCTTGCAGTCAGCTCTAATTAAGAGTATTTTGGTGACAGGATTTAATTCCCCATAATCTTGGTATCATAGTACCTACATTTTCTCTCAGCTTTTCTTTTTTTTGCGGTTTCCCCTGCCAGCTCCATGGTCTCCATTCCCAGGCCCTGCTGTCCTTCATGGTGCTCTTCTGGAGGCTGGCATTCACGAGAGACACTCAGAGCAGCCTTCAGACAGTTTTGTTCCCCCTGAAAGACCCACCCAGTGCTAGAGCAGCAGAAAGTCAGGCAGTCCTGCAGATGCTTTCAGCAGTGTCTCCATCAGCGAGCTCAGCTGGAGGGGGATCAGGAGACCAAAGCAGCAGGTGCCAAGACTCTTCACATCTCCAGCGTATGAGGATCATGGGTTTAACTTGGATTAGACTGATCTTGATCTTTCCTCAGGGAATCAAAACTTTCTGAAGAGAAAAAGCATTAGGTCCACCCTAAAATAATCTTCTGGTCCACGGTGCAGTTCAAACCCCAGTGTCTGTTAAACACTTGGCACTATCAGACGGTCAACATCAAATTGAGCCACTGCCCTACCCAAAACACTGTGTCAGACATCTACCTTCCTCACTCCTCTGTCCCAAATCGTTGGAAAGTTTCTTAAGGTAACTGGGGAGGACTGTTGCAGATGCCTTGAAAGTTGGGGTATCATGCAAATCTAACAATCTCAGTTATGAAGTGCCTTAATTATGCCCCACTATCATCATTACATAGGTGTGATTACCATTTGAAAAGCATTCAGCTCCCAGCACAACCATTACACTTGATTACCACAGGATTTTTAGTAAAGGGTAGCACTGCTGACTCACAGAAGCCTTCCTGAGCTATTTCAGCCATGTTTGATTAAAGCAGTGCGAATTTCCCTTCTCTGTGCATTACAAACTTCATCTGCTTCCACTTAGTTACAAAGCTGAGATCTAAAAAAAGCAATATCCCCAAGGCTGACACAAAGAAACACCCTGACTTATAATCTAAAGGTATGAAGAAGTAAATTTCCAGCATAGTGAGTTACCCTCCTTAGTTGCAGTTATGTGTTAAAATTCCCTGTACACCACACAGAAAATTTTCCCCTAAGCATTTTAAAAATTTCTTTCCCCTCATCTTACAAACTGCCAGAATCCTAAGTGATCTTCAGGAAATTGCTCTCACTGTGTTATGAATAAAATTTTGGGTTCTTTTATTGAAATGAGTTAATGTTACCAATGTTATGCCCAAGTTTGAATATTACCTAAGTTTGTATGTTCAAGTTTAAATGTTATATGTTGTTGATGTTTGAATAATTGGTGTTTTAATGTCACTTGTATTTAATCAATGGGAGGGGAAGGTTTCTAGAGAATTCCAGGGAGAAATCATCACGAAGACAACAGAATCCAGACTGGACTGTAGGCTGAGCAGGTGGGAGGGATTTTGAAGGGATGATTGGTCAGGAATGACCCTAAGAATTCAATAGGAGCCAATGCAGCGTCGGGTAAAGGACCAGTCACAGATGGATCCAAAAACGGACCAGTGGGACACAGAGAGAGTTTGTAAAAGCCACCAGGTGCTCTGAATCTGGTCCTCCTCATCCTTCACCCTCGGGGGGAGCACCCGGTGTCGCCTGCATGTGCTGCGAGGTCTGCCTTGCCATGGGAGCTCAGGGCTTATCCCTGGCTCCAGTTTCCAGTTGGTTTTAATAAAGTTATTAAATTTGAACGGCGTGAGACCGTCATTTCTCACAAGGTAAAAATTCAGTATCTGATATCCAAACATAAGCCTGAAACACAGAGGCCAGATCCAGCCCTCTAATTCAGAGTAGGTACGGATTTTCTGAGCAAATATGTTCTGTCAGGAAATGTCAATTGATCAACTTTCTCCCCAAAAGGAGACTTTACCTATTTAACTAAAATGTTCCCTGGAAAGTGTCTGACTGCCAGCATGGACAAAGCAGGCTCCTTTCCTGCCTGACTCCCAGCAGAAATCAGACCAGAAGATGTGGGGCACCTGGCTGAGACTCTCTTTGCCAGGAGCCCTCCCAGCCTCCCATTTTCCCATGTGTGCTGCTTATGGAATAATTAACCATTCAGTGGCCCCAAGAGCCCAAGGGGGCAGCCCAGTGATTCTGCCACCCTTGGAGGAGCAGCAAATTAGAAGGATGTCTCCTCTCCAGCCCTAATTACAAACAATCAAGAGTGGATGCTTAATACTGGTGTCCTGCCACATGGCTCATTCCTAACGTTCTCAGTTAACCCCCTGAAATTACTGTAACTCACTGTGAGCTTTGGCTAAGTGCAGAGGTGAGCTTTGGACTATGGGAAGTTATTTAAGGATAGTAAATAATAGGGATTTGTAATTTCCTCTGCAGGACATGAGAAGGGCTATCTGCCAATCTGCCCCGCTCACAGTGCTATCAGCATCCCACTCCCTCCACAGACTTTGGCCAATACATCACAGACTGATGCTTGTGGCTGAAATTCATTAGAGGAGATATGTCTGGGTTACTGCTTCTGCAGGAATGAGATTTTCTTCTGGAAAATGTGAGCTGATAGAAATGTCCTTTGTAAGTATCAAGGCTGCTTGAAATTTTTCCTTCTGATTTTCTTTTATGAATATGCTGGGGGTTTTTTGTGAGGAATGTTCAAGGAACAGACCAGAGAACAAGGAATGGCAGAAATGTGGGGAGGTTTCCTCCAGAAGCAGTCTGCTTTTTATGGAAATGTTGAAAATATTTTAATTTTCTCCAGTTCTGAACTAAAAAAAATTATTTTTGCATCTTCTAAGGCTTCTACAAGAAATCAAAAATTTTCTTCCAAAAAAATAATCATTTTACCAAAGGAATGAATAGCAGCCTGTTACTCACAGCTGTGCCTTTCAGCCCTGCTCAGCAGATTCTGCACATCAAAAACGGAGAAAGATGTGTAAAACTATTGATCACTGCTGTTTGAATGCACCGACATTCTGAATTTAACAAAAGCACAAGCCTAACATTGAAAATTTCTGTATGTTCCCAAGACAAGCACATCACAAGTCTGGCTAGTGGGGAATTGTTCATGGTGCCTCAGGTTTAGTTCTTCTCCCCAGAAGCAAACCCTGCTTCGGTCCTGTTGCAGGTTCTAATCAGGACATCCAAACACACTGTCAATTAATGTTCAGCTTGGGAGATTTTTATTATGTCCATAAAGAATTACACTGTGGCTACTGCGCTCTCCCACTGAATCAAGCAGGAATGATACACAGTCAGAGCAAGCCTGAAATGCCTTGCTAGTAATCTAGCCACATTATTTTAATTCTCTCTAATTCTCTGTGCTTGTGGAAATCCCACAAGAGAAAATCTAAATAAATGAATCATAATTATAAATGTTGTTTATTGTAATTGGTAAACGGTGCAGAGATAAGTGAGCGCTGCTTATTTCTACACAAATACAAATTAAATCTGGACACTGCACCAAAGATGTGCCCTACAGTACTCCAAATTTAACACGATTCAAAGATAAAAAGCTCAGCCCACTACTGTGATTTGTCTCTCTTTCTGTCTTACCAAACCTTCATATCTAAGCATGTCCATACACTATGGGTCCCAAACTGGAATTATGGACCAGACATTTTTAACAAAACATAAGAAACACATTTTTCATATCCCAAGTGCAAAAGGAAAGGGCAAGATAATCCGTCAGCAAACTAACCCCTTATCAGGATCATAGGCAGTCCCCTATTACTGCTATGACAGCGAGCTCATCTGTGAGCCAAATGCCTGCAAAAGGCCAGCCAAAAATCCCTCAGTAAAACCTCATTTATCACTGCTAAAGGAAAAAGCAGCGCTGCCATGCGAGGCTGGCACCGGCAGGGCCGGCCGGCCCCTCTCTGCTGGGGCCGGGCTCCAGGGCGAGGTCTGCGGGGCTCGGCGGGGAGCTGGAAACAGCTCCCAGTGCAAACAAAGCCTGCTAAAGCGGAGATTACAGCGCAGGGCACGGCGATGTGCACAGCTCAGGCGTGAGTCTGTGTCCTGAGTCATTCCCAGACTCCTCCAGTGAGGAGCCACAATGCATTCAATTCAATATTTTACCAAATGAGCTACAGAAGTTCAGCAGATGGATTTTTTGGGTGGAGGAAAGAAGACTACAGACAGGCTTTTGAGCACATCCTAGCTCACTTTTTTTCAACTCTGTATTCCAAGGAAGCACAGTGTATCTGTACTTTTCTCTAAAAACATCTTTTTTAGGCACTCCAGTGCCGGTGGAGGCGCTGGACTGACAGCTCCGGAGATTCATTCTGCTGTTTACCCACCGACCGGGCACAACGAAGGCAGCCCAAACTTTGCTCAGCCTGCCCGACCGATGTGCCTTTGGCATCCGTTCAGAAATTTAGCTCCGTCCAAGAGGTGGTGTGCGTTGCAGAGGGAAGCAGGCTGGCTGCCGCGGCTCGCAGCTGCCCCTCGTGCCCCGGCCCTGGCCCTGCCGCCTCCGCCCTCAGCAGCTGCCCAGGCCACTCCAGGGTGTGCCAGGGCTGAGCAGGACACGGCAGCCACGCCAACTCAGAACGCCTTCAGGAGGAGCCCCCGTGGAGCCTCTGAGAACTGGTGGCGGGCAGTTTGCCTGGGGGACCTCAGAGGCAGCAGTCTCAGAGGTGCTGCTCCCTACTGCAGCCGCTGCAGAAGCACGGCCGTGCTGCAGGAGCCGCAGAGCAGGAGATGGAGGTCTGCTGTTTAAATATCTTCTGTACACTGTGTAAGCAGATTCGAGCTCATCTTCCTCAAATTGCTTTACTAACCACATTAACCTCTGGGACTCCCCTTTGTTTCCTGGGGTGGGTGAGTAATAACTCAGGGATACAGCAGCAATGGCTGAGCTCACTTTCCAGTGAGTAGTGTAGGAGAAGCTGTGGTTTCCAGAAATGATGTATTATTACTGCTGCATCTGAAACAGCCCAGTAATTGCTTAATGCTTTATATTTACATAGGCTGTACATTATATTTGCTCTGAGAGAGGGAAGGAAAACTAAGCAGGAAAGGAGTTTGCAATAAACCTACAGTAAGCAATAAAGAGCTATAAATGGTAATCTGTCAATAGCATCAGCTTCATGAAGGGCTTGGTTTAGGAAAAGAGGAGCATCCTTAGCTCCCAACCAGTTTAGGTCTAAACCAACCCAAACTGATGTAGTACCAAGCAGGATTGAGTCCTTCCTGAAGGATGAGCTATTAAATGTAAACACACATAAAATCTTTTTTGAAAGATCATTTTCACTATTAACAAGGGGAAAGATGATCTTCCAGATAAGGCACTGGTGTGCTGGGATTCTGCAGTGAGCTCCAGCTCTGCCACAGACTTCCTCAACATCCCTGTTCTCTCATCTCTACCCTCACAATGGGGATCATTCTTCTCCTTCCCTCCCTGTACTGGGCTGTGCCATCTTTCTGTGAGCATGTACAATTCCCATGTAAAAGGAAGGTCCTCCAGGCCAGCTGTAAAGTAAACAATGATTTGTAATGTTAATTTTTGATTCTTTTTTTTCTTTCTTTCCTCAGTAATTGCTTCCTGCAATACCATAAATCACAGTAATATTCTGTCAGAGTGGGTTGGATTTATGCACTGGGAGAAAGGGGCAAGGATCCATTTTATTTCATTTGTGTAGCAAATGTATAACTCTGCAGAGTTCACCATATTCACTAAGAAACTGATGCTAAGGAAGTTTGGCCTCTTCCAAGTTTGCTGGCTGTATTTAAAGTCCTGTCCCTGGGAAATGGTCATGCACACCAACTTGTGGGTGCTCATTTGTTTTTGAAAACAAAAACTTCTGCAGGTTTTAATAGCAAAACTGCCCGTCCTGAGAAATAAAAAGCCAAACCCTTGTATGCAAGCATGTGCATGTGAGTGCAGCATGATGTGAATACAAACTCAGAGGGGTAGTGGGTAACCAAAGTTTGCAATCTACTGGTTTTCAAGGTCTTCAGTCTTCAATTTATGTTACATTGAATACAAAATGAAACAGTTGTTATATGTATAGGCTGAAGGACCCCTCTGAAATCAGATGGAATAGCTAAAAAACATTAGGCCAGGAATTTGAAAAGCATGTGCAATGTGAGGAAAGCCTAGTGAGAGAGGACTCTGCCTGAACCAGCAGCTGTGGTGGAGTGTGGGGATGCAGGTGAGCCCAGGAGCACTGCCCAGCCTCCCAGCAGCTACACGCTGCTCTGTGGTGTATGGCACTGCACTGAGAAACTGGCAGGGGTGAGGGTACAGGAAAACTGAGAGCTATAAAAACTCTGAGGATATTGTACAAGGATTACCATGTTACACATATTGCATTCTACTGTGGGCAAAAAGAAAGAGAAATAAGACGGGAGGGAGGGAGGAAGGAAGGGAGGAAGGGAGGAAGGGAGGGAGGAAGGGAGGGAGGGAGGAAGGGAGGGAGGAAGGGAGGGAAAGAAACCCAACCAAAGCTAATTTGCTCAATTTACATACAGTTGTGTCTTGCAAGTAAAATACAAACTTCAGCTATTCCCAGCTTCTTGCTATACCAAGAGAAAAGCTGCTTGATTGGCACGGGGGTGAGCAGAAGCAGAGGAGAAGGTGAAGCCATGATAAAGAGTCCAGGGTAGGAGGGAGCAACGGGCATGGTTGTAAAACCCAGGCAGGTCTCCCATTAACATGACAATTGCCTCTGAAGGGTCTGCTGCCTGTACAAACTGCACAGGCCAGTGTGGCAACACCCAAAACACACAAGCATGCCCCAGGGCACAGCCAGGCACTGCCTCATCTGCTCAGGGATTATCTCAACGTACAAACATCCATGCAAAAACTTGTAACATGAAATCATTTCAGTCCCAGTCTTTGCAGGGAATGTCTCACTGAAATGCTCTCCCTGCCTCTCTGCACCACTCATCCAGTGCAGTGGGCTAGTGGGACTGGGGGGCAGCAGTCTCACACTGCCCCACTGCTGCCCAGGCTTCCCATGGGGACAGCCACCAGTGACACCAGCCCGCCAGGTCACTGCCAGCCCATCCTTTGTGCACTCAGATGGCCTCTGAGCTGAAATCCAGCATAAGATACTCAGAGCCTTGGCAGAATGACACAGGAGCCACAGCCCTGACACCCATGGTGTCAGACACTGGGGCTGGGGTCTAGCCTGATGTGAAGGAGAACACTCCCTTCCCAGTGCAATTGCTTCTCTACACCTTTCTGATAATTCACACATATGATGATGTCTACAAAATAGCCAGGGGAGGTGACAGGACTCCTTCCCTGTGATCATGTGCAGGACTTACACAGTGACAGCAGCCTACACTACAAAAGGTAAGAAACCCTGTAGGAGATGCCACCATGCCTGGCTACTGAGAGAGCTTTATGAAAATTGTGGGAATAAAGAACTAATTAGCAGTGAGTAGGAGGAGCAGATGAACTTTTTAAGAAGGAAGATCTCCATTTTATGCCCATGGCACCTCAGTTACAAGCAGAAGGAAGAGGAAATATAGAAAGTATGTGAGACTGATGAGGAATTATTTGAAAATTCATAGAGCAGGACTGGGCATTTAGTTACAATGACTGAACAAGAAATGTGTTACTGCTCCCTCCAAGGAGTTACTGCACAGAGAGAAGCCTCTCCAGCTCCAGTGTGCCTTTGCTGGGGCAGGGGTTCCTGCAGGTTTGCAGGCAGGAGAAGCAACAGTTCAAGGTGCAGCAGCACCTCTGAGAAGGGTGCCTGTATCTCTTGATGCAGGAGCTGGAATGCCATCCGATGTTCAGGGAAGGACAGAGAGGTCACACTTGCCTGAACAATTAACCAAAATCAGTCTGGGCCCAATAAAATGTATCCTGTTATGGCCTAATCCCAACCCACACAGAGCAAAGACCTCACTGACATCAGGGGTAAACAGCAGAGTCCCAGGTGACACTTGTCAGAGACAAATGAAGGAATGTTTGCACAAAACACCCTTTGGAGGGACAGTCAGGAGGAGTCCCAGGTGAAACAGAAATGGCAATACTGAAAAGCTGCCTTCCCATTGCCTTTGGAGACTGTTACAGGACTTTTGGCAGCAGTCTGGCTATGGACAGCACTGCAAAGGCTGAAGAATCTGGCCAGCCATTTTTATTCTTCTGACAAAAACCTCAAGCCCACCCCACACATGAAAGCTGTGCAACAAGATACTATTAGAATAGCTTGCAGGGAAAATCTTCCAGTTGGTCAGTCCAGCTGTGGAGCTGAGTAGCTTGACAAGTCTGAATACATTTAACTTACTATTTTCACCATGGAAATGCTCAACAAAACTGACCTTTTCAGTTTCAATAAAACTGGATTTTACCGTAGGTCCCCTGACAGCCACTGCAATAATAAGTGGGAGTGCTAAAGCCCAGAATTATTAAAAACTGAAAAAGAATAAAGTGGTGTCCCAGCCTCCCTGCTGCTGAGCTGGATCTGACTGCATTCACTCTGCTGGCAGAGCTGTACTGTCCTTCAAACGTTTCAGAAAATACAGTTCCATCTTTGATTTTGCCAATGCACATCTGGAGGATCTACTGACTTCTTGCTGGGTCCAACTCAGAGCAGGATATGGCCATTGCATCTCTGCTGCCATGCTGCAGCCCCTCTCTCCTGGGGCAGGCCACTTCTGGGGATCCTGGGTACTGCTGACTGTCCTGGTGGGTTTATCTTTCCTCATCAAGCTCTTCATTTACCTGTTCCCAAGCAGAGCACTAAGACTCAGTCTTCTGGCACCAAGTAGGATGCTTCTTTCTTTGCCCTTCAAGATGCTGTTCCCCTCTGGCTGGCCAGACCAAGGATGGACAAGGGTGCAGGTGGGGAAACAGAGCAGGATGGAGGAAATGGAGAGGGGAATGGGCAGACACTCAGAGAATTATTTCAAACCCCAAAGTTTCTTATGTTTTTTACCAAGGAGTTTTGGCTACCTGTCCTTCAGACTATGATCAGTCTCAAGAATAACAGCTATAAAACATGGCTAGAAAAATATTGATATCTGTTTACACACATGCATTGTTAAGTATCCATCCTTTGGCAACAGTTGAAAACAGAAATTATTTCTTCTTTGTGTTTAACTTTCTCCAGTGTCTGTGTTCAGGGAGGTATCCTCAAGGGTGATGAAATTCAGGCATTCACATTTCAATCAACGCTTCTGGGACTAGGTAGTTTTGAAGTATCCAAATCTACATTTACACATCACTTTTTTAGCAAAATATACATATGGGTAGACAAAATGTGAAACACAGCAGCTTTTAATAAACCCCTCAGGTTCCAGCAAACCCCATTGTTAACAACAGCTACAGCCTCCTTCCAGCACGTCCCTGTCCTCCCCCCGCCGCAAATTCGCTACAGAGGCTGTGTTTTCCCTGGAGATTCAAAGCGGGTCGTTGACGCTGTACTCGGTTCAGGTACTTCACGGGTCACACGACATCTGCCTAAAGCCAGGCGTGCGGTCAGAGCTCCGCAGGCGGCACAGGGCGCGCCGGGACGGAGATGGCATCACTGTGACTGGGTCATAGTCAGGCAGTACTTCACGAGAGGACGGCAAACACCGCCCTGACTACGTGCAGACCCGTGTGTGCGATGGGCGGGGAGAGCAAGCACCGAGGGTGCGAGAGCCGGCCCTGCCCCGGCC
>VZRX01018141.1:0-22761 GCA_013398075.1 Notiomystis cincta | reverse complement strand
AAAAAATAAAAAAAAAACACCAAACCACCAACCCCAAACCTCCTTAAGGTTGCTCTTTAATTAGATTTGTTGACAACAGCAGTGGTATCGCTGTGGATATTCTGGGCAGCTCCTGCCAGAAGTGATTTACCCTCCTCAGTGGGGAAGGTCAGGCAGGGTGCAGCTTTAGCACTTCCATGGACATCTGCTGATGCATCCGGAGCACAAAGAGGAGGCAGGAAAGGCTCCAGTCACACAAACCCTCTGAAATACGGTTTTGTCCAAACAATATTATTATTTTTTTTTAATATATCCCAAGAACAATCGAGTAAACTTGGCTGGGTGTGTTTAAAGTGCTCTCCAAATTCTGGTTTTTTTTGTTATTGCACAACAGGGGCTGGGGGTGATGTCAAGCTCTGACTTGCTCCAAGAGCCTGGAGAAGCCAACAGTGTGGGAGCAGGGAAGAGCTGCAGCCAGGGCAGCTTCCACTCAATGGGAAGCAGGAAAAAATCATCCCCATCCCCACTGGTGTCTGAAGAATCCAAATTAATTACAGCCAAACAAGGCAGGACCTCCAGATGACAGGGAATTGTCACTGGGAATTGTTTGCATCTGCTGGATGCTTTTCATTCAAGGGATCAAAGTTCTCCAGGAACCTGAAGCAGTTAAGGCTCCCAAAGGCCCTGCTGGGTTTCTCCAGGCTCAGCTGAGAGCAGACTGGGGCTTTGGAGGTGGTTCAGTTACCCAGGACAGAGAGGAGAGAGGTCCCTGGGAACTCCTCATCCCTGGGAACTCCTCATCCCTGGGAACTCCTCATCCCTGGGGGTGTCCCAGGCCAGGCTGGGCAGGGCTGGGAGCACCTGGGACAGTGGGAGGTGGCCCTGCCCTGGCAGGGCTGGCTCTGGGTGGGCTTTGGGGTCCCTCCCACCCAAACCATGACTGGGTCCCTTCCATGGTCCCTTCCATGATTCCACAATCACTGGAAGTTCTGCAGGATGCTTCCAAAAGTCCAAAGTTTCTATGGAAAGCCAGGAAAACCCAGGATGCCCCTGCAGCACCACAGGCTGCTGCCCTGGCAGCATCCAGGGAAGGTGGGTCCCTCCCTCCTGATTTCCCATGGTTTGAGCCCCTCCTTAACCCCATTTGCATAATTAATTACTGGGTTTGTTGCATTTAAAGAGGAACAATCCTCAAGGCTCTGAAAAGAGCTTTAAATGTTAATGTATCACAGAATCCTGGGATCACTGAGGCTGGAAAATCCCTCTGGGATCGCGGACCCATGACCTCACCTTGTCCCCAAGGACACTGAGTGCCACCTCCAGGAATTCCTTGGACACCTCCAGGGATGGGAACTCCACCATTCCCTGGGCACTTCCAAGGCCTGAGCACCCTTTCCATGGGGAAATTCCTGCTGATTCCACCCTGAGCCTGCCCTGGCCCAGCCTGAGGCCGTTCCCTCTCCTCCTGTCCCTGTTCCCTGGAGCAGAGCCCAAATCCCCCCGGCTGCCCCCTCCTGTCAGGGAATTCCAGAGAGGGAAAAGATCCCTCTGGATCCTCCTTTTCTCCAGGCTGAGCCCCTTCCCAGCTCCCTCAGGAATTCTCCAGCCCCTTCCCAGCTCCCTCAGGAATTCTCCAGCCCCTTCCCAGCTCCATTCCCATCCCTGGCCACGCTCCAGCCCCTCAGTGTCCCTCTTGTCAGAAGAGGAAAATTAAAAAAATGGGAGAAAAAGTGAAGGGAAGAAAATTAGGGAAGTTTGGGAAGGGCTCTGCTTCCTTTGGGATGCTCTGGGATGCACCCTGGGCATCACAGCAGCTCCAGAGCAGAGGATGAGCTGCCCAAAATTCCCACTCCTGCAGCTCCAAGGGTGCTGGAAAACCTGAGTGGAGCATCCCAGCCCTCCACCAGTGCAGAGGAAAAGGAAAACCCCAGGGAGCTCGGGGAAAGGGGGGAAAACGAGCTCTGCAAACACACTTGGTGCTCCTGGGTGGTCTTCCAGGAAACCCAGTGTCCCTTGGAGGCAGCTGGATGGGCTCTCCTGGGCTGCCAAATCCTGGTCCTGCAGCACCCTTTGTCCAGGGTGTGGGATCCACCCGGGCTCCACACCTGGGAATGTGCTCAGGAGAGACAAAAAAACCCCAAAACTCCCCGCTCTGGGGCACTCCAGGCCCAACACCAGCCCCCACTCCCAGACCAGACTCCCTCATTCCCACCAGTGCTGATCCCATCACTTCACCCCTGCCCTGCTGAAGGGAAGGGCAAGGACAGAATTCAGAATTCCTGTTTTCTGGGAGTTCCTTCCTGCAGGTTTTGTGTGGAATACACAGAATTCTGTGTCCCAGCTGCTCCCTGAGCTCGTTCCTGTCAACTCCCTGACCCTCCCTGGCAGCCCCCAAAGCCAATCCAGGCATCTGGGTCAAAGAGAAGACACTGAGATTTTTTTTGTGTCTCTTTTTCTTCTGTTTTTCAATAAAATACCAGAAAAGCGCTGACAAACCCACTTTAAACTGAGAACCAAACATTTTGCTGGCTCACCATATATTAACCCCAAAATTCTCTATATAAACAGCCCTCCAACCCTGCTGGGCCTTACTGAACAGGGATTATTTTGGAATTACACCACTCACAAAAAGCAGAATCCAGCCCCAAATCCTCCCATCCAGCTGCTGGTGCCATGTGTACATATCTGCAATGAAGTAAACAACGGATTTTTGGACAAAAATTAGAATAACAACTTGAAGTGAGGCTTTTGGCATCCTTTCCTTCAGCAATTCCCACAGCAAAGCCACAAATCCATGGTTAAAAATGGCTGTGGAAAACGGGGCAGGACGAGGGAAAGGTAATAAAAGCTTTTTAAGTGGAGTTGTTGCAATATTAAGAATATTGAGCTCTGTCCATCACAGATGTCCATGGATTCTGCAGTGGAGAGGGACTGCAGGAGCTCCTGGAGATGTCCAGCCAGGCTGTGGTGGTCACATCCACCCATGATCCAAACTCATCAGCAATTAATTTGGGTTTTCATTACAGCTGCTCCTGCTGCCTGAGCTCGTGGTGTCCCCAGCCAAGCCAAAAATAGTGTTCCTGACCCAATTAAATTGCCAGCCAGGATGACAAAAGGTGAGCAGAGGGGAGGGAGCAACTGGAGCAACCTGGGTGACCTCAATTAACAGGAACTGATTAGAAGCACAGCCCTCCCTGCAGACAGGAATGCCACAAAGGAGGTGATTCAGCCAGCTCGCTGCTCTGGGTGTTCCAGAGGCTCAGATTTACATAAACTGCAGTCCCTGGGCTTGGATCTCGTGCTCCTGCTCCCCAGCCACTTCCTCCTGATGTCACTGGGAATCTTCCCTGCCTGGGACTCCAAGTCCTGGGCCTCTTCCCTCCAGACACTGGAACTGCTCCCTGGGGTGTCCCTGCCCAGGGAAGCACAACAGAGCCTGGAAATTCCTGAAGAAGTCAGGGAAGAGAACTGAACTGCTGCTCAGAGAGAGGAAAGCAGCAGTGAACCCTCTCAGCCTGAACTGAGCTGCAACCTCACTGCCTGGACCTGATGTTTTATCTCCAACTTCCCTTCCCAGATACTGAAAATTCCCCTGGAGGTTTGGTTCTAATAACAGATACTTTTGTGATTGATTCTCCCTTATTGTCCATGGAAAACTCCCAGTGCTTTGACACTCCAGGCAGCACTGAGCTCCTGGATGCCTCAGCTCTGCCTCCAACACCCCCCTCCCCACTTCCAGAAATCCTGCTTGGAAGGAAAAGCTTAGGAAGAGCATCCAGGCAGGGGTTGTGTACAAAGCAAAGACAAATAAGAGCTGGAGAGCAGGAAGCTGGAGGCTCCTGCACACTCCAGCTCACACCAGCCCATCCTGCAGCCACTCCTCTGGGTCAGGAGTTCAAGCCAAGAGCCCTTCCCAGCACGGAGAGAGGGATGAGCACAGACCCACTGCTCTCCCTCCTCTGCTCATCCACACCAGGAAAATGATTCCTTGTGGATTGGCCTCACACGTTCATTGGTTAAAATCTTGTTGCTGTGACATCTAAAAGCTGCCAGGCAATAATAAGAGTAAGAAACAAGAATACAGTGCCCTGCAAAGTGGGGAGAAATGATTATTGTATCCACAAATCCGACAGGCCTGGCAGCCAACTCATGCTGGACAAGGTGTGAGGAGAGCAGGGATGGGTGGGATATTGGGAAGGAATCCCTGGGAGACCCTGGCACAGGTTCCCAGAGCAGCTGTGGCTGCCCCTGGATCCCTGGCAGTGTCCCAGGCCAGGCTGGACAGGTTCAATCCCTCCCATCCCTTCGTGCCAGGCTCCTGCTGGTCATGCACCTGCCTCAAATAAAACCTTGGCATCTGAGAGGGGGAAATTCAGGAAAAGGGCTTTAAAAAGCACCTCCCTTCTGACAAATCTGCAGTAACTCGCTGTCAGCTTCCACTTCCTTGGAGAATTCCCCCTCTTCCTCACTCCCTGCATTCTCTGGAGGATTTGCTGGGATCCCCATCCAGGGAAATGGGTCCTGGTTGTTCGGGATCTCTGGGAGCAGCAATCCGTGGTGTGTGCCCCCCAAAACAGCAGCAGGAAACGGGGAGCAGAGCAGGGAAGAGAGAGCAGGGAAGAGAGAGCAGGGAACAGAGAGCAGGGAAGAGAGAGCAGGGAAGAGAGAGCCGGGAACAGAGAGCAGGGAACAGAGAGCAGGGAACAGAGAGCAGGGAACAGAGAGCAGGGAACAGAGCAGGGAACAGAGAGCAGGGAACAGAGCAGGGAACAGAGCAGGGAGCAGAGAGCAGGGAGCAGAGCAGGAATAGAGTAGGGAAGAGAGCAGGGAAGAGAGCAGGAGCAGAGCAGGAGCAGAGCAGGAACAGAGCAGGGAGCAGTGAAGGCCCCACGATGCCCTCCGGGTGCCCAAGGTGGGGACACCTCCCGCTCCCTCCCGGGCTCTGGAATGCGGCACTTCCCGGCCGGCCTCGGTGCCGGGGCGCAGCCGCCCTTGCTCCTGCTCCTGGTGAGGTCACAGCACAGAGTTCTTGGAAGCAGCCAGAGGAATATTGATGGGAAACATCTGGCAAAGGACACGGAGTTACCTCAGCTCCCCTGGCCCCAGCAGCGCTCCATGGACGCGCTTCCCACTGCAGGAGCTCGGCCCCTCCGGAGCCTCCCGGCTCTGCTCCTGTCCGACCCAGAGTGTCCCTCCACTGCCCAGCTCCTTGTCCTGTCCCTCTCCAGCATCCCTCTGGGCCAGGTGCACCAGGAGCCACCTGGATGAGCCGAGGCAGCTCCGGATTTCAGCCCCCTCCGGGATTCTGGGAGCAGGGAATGCTGCACCTCATCCCTGTCTCTCCTGGATTTCAGACCCCTCCTGAATTCCAGCAGGGAATGCTGCACCTCATCCCTGTCTCTCCTGGATTTCAGACCCCTCCTGAATTCCAGCAGGGAATGCTGCACCTCATCCCTGTCTCTCCTTCTGGATTTCAGTCCCTTCCTGAATTCTGGGAGCAGGGAATGCTGCACCTCATCCCTGTCTCTCAACCCAGATTTCAGCCCCCTCCAGGATTGTTGAGAGCAGGGAATGCTGCACCTCGTCCCTGTCTCTCTCTCTGGATTTCAGACCACTCCAGGATTTTGAGAGCAGGGAATGCTGCACCTCATCCCTGTCTCTCTTCCCACATTTCAGCCCCCTCCAGGATTCTGGGAGCAGGGAATGCCGCACCACATCTCTGTTTCTCTTCCTGCTTTTCAGTCCCCTCTGGAATTCCAGCAGGGAATGCTGCACCACGTCCCTGTCTCTCTTCCCAGATTTCACTCCCCTCCTGAACTCCAGCAGGGAATGCTGCACCTCATCCCTGTCTCTCTTTCCAAAGGATGAGCTCCCAGGGGAGCCAGCCCTGCCCACATCCACTCCAATTTTCAACCAATTTTCATGGAATCTCATTACAGAATCCCAGAATTGTTCAGGTAGGAAGGGACATTAAGGATTATCCAGTCCCATGGGCAGGGAACCTTCCCTGTGCCAGGAATGCAGGATATGGATACAACCTCTCAGCATTATGGAAGAACATTCCCAATTTGTCATTCCCTGTGACACAGAGCTTCCTGCAGCCTCCCCTCATGGACACAGAGAGGGAATTTCAGCACCTCCACAGGAAAATCAGATTTGTTAGATTTCCTACAGCTTTTTTTTCTGGAATATAAAGGGATAACAAACACCTTCCTTCATCCTTCCTTGGGCAGCTCTGCTGCACCGGAGCCTCCACTCCAAAGTGGGCAATTCCTGGGGTAGAAAAAGCTCCTTTGGTGATGTCTCAGCCACTTTGTGCCCCTCAGGTTCAGGATTTTTACCTGCAATAATCCAACACCCCACCTACAGCCTATTCTATGCCCTTTGAATCCAAAGGCTTCCAGGGAAAACAGAAAACATTCCCAGCACTAATTCAATAAAGGCCCCAAAATAGATCACGGTGTCTTTGATAATTTTAACGGCTGCTTTGGCACATCCCTCCTTCAGCCATCTGCTTAAACCCACACAGCCCTGTCACTCGGGGAGCTCTCAGGAGCTCCAGCTTAGGGGATGGAGAATTTCATGGAATTACAGAATCCCTGAGGTTGGAAAAGGCCTCTCAGCCCATGGAGTCCAAGCTGTGCCTGATCCCACCTCGTCCTCAGCCCAGAGCTCTGAGTGCCACATCCAGGAATTCCTTGGACACCTCCAGGGATGGGGAGTCCAAACCTCCCTGGGATGTACATTCCAACCCTCTCAGTGAAGGAATTCTTCCTGCTCTCCAAACTGAGCCTCCCCTGGATTCCTCCTCCAACCTGCTCCTCCTGGCCCAGCCTGAGGCCGTTCCCTCTCCTCCTGTCCCTGTTCCCTGGGAGCAGATCCCAAATCCCCTCCTGTCAGGGAGTTGTGCAGAGCCACAGGGTCCCTCCTGAGCTCCTTTTCTCCCTTTCCCAGCTCCCTCATCCTCTCTCCACATGATTCACTCTCCAAACCCTTCACTTCCCATGCCAAGTTCAACACAGGTGATGCTGAACCTCAGCCCTGACGATGCTGACGCTGATCACCCCAAAAAGGATGGGGATTCCCTCTCCCTGTGGACATGGGCCTGGACACTCCTTGTGCCCCTGAGGTCACAGACAAGACCTGTGGCAGAGGCAGAGCACATCCAGCTCCCCCTGCAGAGCTGCCCCGCTCACAGCCCCAAGCTCCCGTTTCTCCTCGTGCTCCAGGGAGCCAGTTCTGCTGTAAACAACTCCATCAGCAGCTCCAGAGGGAGAGGAACACCCTGCCTGTGCCCGGGGTGGGCACTTCCCACCGGCAATTAGAGCCCAGCTGGAAGGGCTCAGCTCTTAACGTGATGGGATGCTTGGAAAATCCGGTTGTTCATTTGCTGCTCCAAGAGGAGCTCGTTTGAAAATCTAGTCCTGACTAGCCAGCGAGCTTCTGCAGAAAACTGGTCCTTAATCTCGCCACATCTTGGTTTCCTCACCTTTAATTAAAAGGTATTTAATATATAAACCTCCCCCACTGAGACTCTGTCAAGTAAACTCTGTCGGTTTTCCCATCCTGGGAAGGACTGTGGATTGTGCAAGTCTGCCCTCGGTGACAGACACCGCTCAGAAATTGTGGGATACCCACCAGAAAAGCCAAGGGGGACATCCCAAGGGAAACAGATCCTTGTACCAAGGGATTTTCTCATTTCATGGCCATGGGTACTGCAGGCAGCAGGGCAGGAGCCTCCTGATCCCTGTTCCCGCAGGATTCCCTGAATGCCTCACTGTGGCTGACAGGGGAGCAGGAGAGGCTGTGGATAGCCCAGCCAGTCCCAGCAGCAGTCCTGGCCCCCAGGGCAGAGCTGCAGGAGGAGAAATGCTGGCAGGGGTGGGAGGGCATCCCCCAGCCAGGGCAGGGGATGCAGAGCTGACCAGGGCACTAACAAAACAAGCCTTCAATGAATCCAGGGGGAAAGAAAGGCATCCCAGGCACCAGCTCCCTGCACGGTCTGGCACAGAGGGAAATCCCTTCCCAAGAAGGGCTGTGCAGGGAAAAGCAGGGATGGGGGAGGGACTGGGGAGACTGGTTAGCCCTGCACCAGCACTCCTGGCCTTTCCCTTTCCCAGGCACAAAAATCCCTCTGTGACAACTCCCAGCAGGAGCAACAACATCCAAGCGGGAATACAGAGCCCAGGAGCCTCCCAGAGGGTCGGGGGGCTCTGGGGGAAGGTCTGCACCTGCCTGGGGGAGCTGCAGCCCCTGTGTCCAGCCCTGACCACAGCCCTTGGCCAGAGCCCAGAGCTGGGATCACTTTCCCTCTCCAGAGCTTCTCTTGCCACACTCCCCAGCTGGGAGTTCTCCTGCAGCAGAGCCTTTCCCACCTCCCTTTTCCCACTGCGGGGCCATCCCACCCCTCTGGGTCCCCATCCTCAGGAATGGGAGCTTCTCCTGCTCCTGCTGTCCCCAGGCACAGCCAGGTGGTTCCCAACACCAACAAGGATCAGTGCAGGAGTGGCTGAACCAATTAAGCAGCCATCAATTAACTCTCCCAGTGCCACACCACTTCAATATCCAGAGGGTGACCACTGCTCCCAGACTGAACAGGTGGGATGAAGGCAGCTGCGCCAATTCCCATCAAACCACGATCCATCCCAGAAGGGGAAGCCAGATTTTGCCTCAGCAAATCCAGAGGGGATCTATTTGCACCTCCACAGCCCACTCCCATCTTCAAATTCCCCGCTCCAGGCAGTGCCCAAGCCCAAATTCCACCTGGCAGTGACTCCAGAAAATGAGTGGCAAGTGGGCACAGAGGAGCCTGTGGGTTCTGCCTTCATGTGAATCCCATTATTTATGCAAAAACACGACTTCCAGCCAAGCACCACAAACATAAATACAGGGATAGACACCCCTGGCTCATCCAGGCTGTCCCATCCCTCAGCATTCCAAGGTTTCACAAGTGTTGTTGCCTCTCCTTTGTGTCAGGGAAGCAAATCCCTTTGAGTTTTCCACTGATCCCTCCGTGACCTGCAGCTTGTTCCTGCTGTGTCACTAACCCACACTCGTCCCCTTAATCCCCTCCTGCCTGGGATTAGCTCCACGGGATTGGGAAACCCACAGAGCAGCCAGGTCTGCTTTGCAATTCCCAGCAGGTGCTGTTCCCCACGGAGGGGCTCAGGATGGGGCTCCCCCCGAGCCACACCCCCAAATCCCAGCTCTGTGCCCCCCTTGGCTCCTCTATCCCTCCCTCCCGCGGTGTTTGTGCCTCAAATCCCTCCTCCAAAGCATCACCCACTCAAGGGTCAGGAAACATTCCTGCCATGCCCTGGAGCAGGGCTGGCCCTCCACGCACTCACTGAGTGGAGACAAGCTGGAGGAGGAGCCCTGGAAGCCGAGATAAAATTCCCTCTGGCACCACACAGATCTCAGCTGATGGAGGACACCACACCCACCTCCCCGGGCTGGATCCAGCCGGGAATTCCCATGCACGAAGGATGCAACAGCATCTCCCTTTGCAAAGCAGATCCTTGTCATACATAAAACAGCGTTTTCACTGCTCTGATTGCCCATAAAGTCACTTCAGTTCTCACCTGCTTTGAAAGCAGTGATTGCTGCCATCGCTCCCAGCTGAATAATATTCCTATTAAAAGTGAGGAAATGACACAGGGTTCCTCCTCAGACGTTACAAGTGGTGACAGAGCCACCATCAAGTCACAGCCTGTCCTGTCTCCAGTGCCAAGGCAGAGTAAAAACATGGACCTGCAGCTCCAGTTTGCAGCAGGAACGTGACAATTTCCAAAAAAACCCAATAAATCAGCAAGATGCTTTTATTGAGCCTTCCAAGCTGGGATGGGGCTTCCACCAGCTGCACCTCCCAGTGCCTGGGGTGTCCATGGGCTGTCTCTGGGTCATCCCAGGAGCTGGGGACAGGCAGAAGTGGCCTGAGAAGCTGCCGAGGCTGCCAACTCCCTGGCATTTCATCCCTCCCATGGAAAAATGCACACAGGGACCACAGCATCAATGCTGCTTTTGTGATCCCCTCAGCTGACTTCATTCCTAACATAGATCCAAGTGGAAGAAATGAAATGACACGACAGATCCATGACATTTCCCATCTGAAGAGCGCCGAGGAGCAGCGCGCTCGCTGGGATGAATCAGGGCCCAACGCTGCCAAGCGTGGATCTCCAGGAAACTCAGAGTTATCCTGCCAAAGGGTGGGGGGACACCAGATCCCCTTCCTGTCTATAAATATTTTTCTGCTGCTCTGTTCCTTCAGCAGAGCTCTTCCAGATTTCTGTCGGAGCAAAGGAGCGCTGCGGCTGCCTCTGACGCAAGCCTGGAGCGGCTCCAGCCACGTCCAACTCCAGAGCCAGGGAAGAACTGGGCAAAACCCTCAATTGTGATGTCCTAGAACTCCTCTCCTCCCAAAAACCTCACCCAAATCCCCGTGGCTGTGGCAGCCCTCCCGTGGGGCTGGGTCATGGGGAGGTAACTCCACACCATCCCCATCCCTGAGGACGCTCCCCGCTCCCTCTTCTGGGGCCAGACTCACAAAATCCGAGCAGCAGGTGGTTGGGAATGTGAAAAGAGGAAGCCTTAATCTGCCTCCTGCTTTCCTGGAGGCTGCACAGCCCCTGGTGCAGCGTGCAGGGAGAAGAGCCCAGCGTGATCCCAAACCTTTTCCCAGAGGGGAGGCCTCGGGGTCAGATGCTGGGGAAGCGAGGGAAGGCAAAGGCTGGGGTTTGTGCCTTCAATCTGCTCACCACATGTGCACTTCAAAAGGCCTCCGAGTCAGCTGTAGCAAAGAGCCTTTAAAGTCCTGTGCTGTGTGACCTACATCCCTCACTCTCCCCTCCTTCAGCAAAACTCTTCCTTTTTTCACTTGACCTCCAATTGTTTCCCCTTTTATCCCAAAGGCTTAAAAGCCGTAAGGAAATGCATCGCCAGCGATTTACGAGCAAAGGAAGAGAGAGCTGTGCAGCTCACATGGAAAACCTTGATGTGTTATACCCTCAAGCTTCCAGCATTTCCCAGGCAGCCTTTCCCATCTCCAAATCCCTAAAACCTGAGCCGGGCGGGCGCAGCCGGGGCCGAACAAAGGCGGGAGCGCTCGGTGGAAGCGCTCGGCTGGAATTTCCTCCCCAGGTACTCGGAGCTGCATTCAGTGGCAGGAGCATTAATGTCTGCTCCATTCTTCCAGCACGTTGGCCTGACCTCCTTGGATGTTCAGAGCCGAGCAGCCTTTGGCTCTGCCCTCTCTGTCACCCCCAGTGCACTCGGCTGCTGCGGGATTCCCGCCCGTGCCTGCCCTGCATCGGCAGCTGCAGGGGAATCATGGAATATCCAGAGTGGGAAGGGAGACACAGGATCATGGATGCAGTTCCTGGCTCTGCAAAATCCCACCCTGGGCATCCCTGGCAGTGCTGTCCAAACTCTCCTGGCAGCCTGGGAATGTCACCATTCCCTGGGGAGCCTGGGCAGTGCTCAGCACCCTCAGGGGAAGAACCTTTCCCTGATTCCAACCTGACCCTCCTCAGCCCAGCTCCAGCTGCTCCCTGGGTCCTGTCCCTGCCACAGCCAGCAGAGGTTGGCACTGCCCCTCAGGAGCCCAGGTGGAGCCCAGGTGGAGCCCAGGTGACCCGGGGACAATCCCTGTGCCACCAACGCCCGCCCGCCCCTTCCCGGCGCGCTGCAGGAGCTCTCCGTGCTCGGCGCGAGCTTCCCGAGCTGAGCCTGGAAAAAACCAGGGCACAGCGCCAGGCAGCTCGTCCAAAACCATCCTAAACCCTGCAGCCCGGTGCCAGGAGAGGATATGGATGTGCCACTGACCCAGTGACACAGTGACTGCGGGCACGGCGCGCGCCCACCGCACACCGGCCCTGCCAGGCGCTGCCGGGGGCTCCTGCAGGTAGAACCAGCCCAGGAGTCCGGAGAAGCTGTGCTGGCAGATGCTCCTGCACTCTGGGAGAGGGAAGCCAGCAGTGGAAAGGAGAAGAGAGACAGAAACATAAAGGAAGCAAGGAAATAAACCCCGTTTGTGTCCACCGGAATCATATCCCATCTATTTTTAATATTTCAGAGGAAATGGGTTTGCTGGCTCATTTGCAATAAAGCTTTTCATCCTCTGCAGCACAGCAAAGCTCCAGTCCCAGCTCCAGGAGAAGCAGCATCACCAAGCCCCAAAAGCTGCACCTGGAGCTCGGCCAAAGGGGAAAAAACACAAATAAGGTTTTAGAAAAGTCCTCCCTGTTTGTGTTCTCAGTGGAAAACCACCAAGCCCAGCAGCAGGGCAGTGCTCTTCTCCTGCTCAGCAACAGCTCAGGCTCTGACTGCAGCCTTGGGGTAGGGGATCAGGGACAGCCCATTCCCATTCCCAACCCTACTCCAGTCTCCCAGCACACAGCATCCACATCCTTCCCACATCCCAGAGGCAGCAGCAGCAGGACACAAGGGTTTGGGGCTGCAGCTCCCTGTCTGGTTTGACAGGGATGCTGGGCAGGGTCCCAGCCCCTTCCCAGCCTGGATTATCCCAAGGCAATGCTCCCGAGTGCTCCTGAGCATCCTGAGCAGGACTGGCAGCCAGGTCTGGGCCCTTGGCCTTGCTCAGGCTCAGACAATGCCATTTCCCTTGATTTGCTGACATAATCCCTAAAATAGGAAACTTGTTCATAACAAAAACAGACACACCCACAGCCACAATGACCAAACTGTCTCCACAGTAATATCAACACCGATCTGCTTTCTCCCTTGTTTTCTTACAGAGTTTATTTGCAACACAAGCACAGATAAATGCTTTGTGCCTTTGATTTTTTTTCCCCTTGCATTTCAGGATGAAAAATTCCAGGAACAAAACTTACAGACATGGGTCTTTCACTGCCAACCTTCTAAACTGACTGGAATTTATTTTAACTTCTCTGAAACAATATAAAAGCAACCATTCAAGAGCTTGTATTTCTGAGAGGTTACATCTGTATTCATAAAATCACCATTTTCCCATTTGCCAAAACCCAGCTGGCTGGAAATGGACCAAAGTCCTCACCAAGGTGACGAGGTGGAGAATCACAGGTTGGAAAACACCTCTGAGATCATCGAGCCCAAGCATGAACTGCCCTCACCACGACCCCATGTCCCCAGGTGCCACATCCACACAGCTTTGGAACACTCCCAGGGATGGGGACTCCCAGGGATGGGGACTCCCTGGCAGCCTGTCCCAGTGCTGTGAGGACACAGGAGATGCTTCAGGAGAGGGGGGCGACCCGAGGAGCTCCAGCAAACCACGGTGCTGACGTGGCAGAGGGAGCCAAGGCTCTGACCCTGCGTTCCCTCAGGCATTTAGGAAGGAAGGATGGATAAAAACATAATGCAGACAGCTCAGTGGAGCAGGGATAGGTGCAGAGAGCGCTGGTGACACCTCAGGGGTGACAGCCAGCTTTAAACAAGGCACTTTCACCCGGCCAAAGCCAGCACAGATTCCCCCAGGAGGAGTCTGACAGCCAACACAAAACGCTGTTCCCGTGTCACAAATCCCTCCTGGAACCCCCAGGGAAGGAGTGTTTCACCTCTTGTCACAGCCCAAAGCAGGGATGAGAGTGTCAAAAGGGAGCAGCCCCAGCAGGAACAAGCACCAACACAGGCTGGGTGTCCTCGTGTTTTCCCTGAAATCCTGGCCCTGTTCTGCCCACTCCTCCCCTCAGAGCCTGTTCCCATAGGAACCAGAGCCAGGCACAGGGCTGGAAAGGAGCACTGAGGATGGAAAGGAGCACTGAGGATGGAAAGGAGCACAAGGATTTACTGGGAACCCCTCAGTGGAGCGAGCTCTCCCCAGCAGCACAGGCCGGGCCCTGGGCGCACACAACAACAACAAAAGTGCCCCTCTCAAGGAGATTTTTTTTTAATGAAAGAGCCCTTTCAACTGCAGAAGGTACAAGGAAGTAAACAAGCCCGTGGGTGTAAGAAAATAAAGAGTTTCATTTAAGCAGAGCTTAACCTAAGCTGTAAAACAACGAGAAAATCCAGGCGTGCTCCTGCTGCTCCGACCCTGCACCTCACAGCATCCCTCCTGCTCTCCCTGGGAAGCTCTTCCCAAGCCACTGGAATTGCTGCAGCTCTGGCTTCACCTTAAGGAAAGGTGAAGGAAAATTTGGTGGGAAAAATATTCCTGTTGGGTCTTTTCCCTTGGCTGTGTTTTCTCCAGCGGCCTCTTCCTCCCATCACCTCCGGAGGCCAGGGCTGTGTCTCCTGATCCTGGCGGCTCCAGAGGGGCTGCAGGGCCACAGCTGAGCCAGGATTTGGCCCATCCCATGGGAAAACCTTTGGCTGTCCCTCTGTCCTGCCCTCAGACCAGGAGAGGCCAAAGCCTGCAGCCACACGGTTCCAGGGTGGGAGAGGAATGGCTGGACAGCGTGTCACTGCTGTCAATGGCCATGAAAGTTCCCTAATTAAAGGGTAATTAATGATTAATAGCTAAATTAAAGGGATAATTAATAATTTTGCCCCTGGAGGGCCCTGGAGCAGCCCCTGAGAGCCCAGTTTACTGTGAGCACTGGGCAGTTGGGTAATTAAGCCACTCGTTAATCACCACTCCAAATGACAAGGGGACTTCTCACTGCAGCAACATCTACACATCCACAGATTCCCACCAAAACCTGACTCTGTCCATCAGCTGAAAGCCCTCCCACAGCACAGCTTCCCACCAAAGGCCTCATCCCTCAGCTGTCAGGGGGCTCCTGGCACCGAAATTCCTCCTGTGCCGAGACACCTTGGGAGAGAGGATCCCAAAAGTGACAGTGATGAGGCTGAACCACTGCATCTGTCCCCTCCTGAGCCCCAGAGTGGTGGGAGGGGGGCACAGGAGGTGCTCCCACCTTGGAATTCCCACGGGGGACAGAGGAGGAGCAACCCTACAAACCCCTCCTCAAACTCCAGC
The DNA here is from genome assembly GCA_013398075.1 of Notiomystis cincta. Classification (NCBI taxonomy): domain Eukaryota; kingdom Metazoa; phylum Chordata; class Aves; order Passeriformes; family Notiomystidae; genus Notiomystis; species Notiomystis cincta. The sequence goes on along the minus strand of VZRX01018141.1, from coordinate 7,865 downwards.
TGCCTCTGAAAACCAAGCAAAGCAAGGAGGAAAAGATGAGGCTGGAGCACAGCTTCTTCCCAAGCTGAGGATCTTCTGCTCATCCCAAGGGCTTCCAAAGGGCCTCATGGATCTCAAAGCCAAGGAGATGGAATTCCTCTCTTCCCTGATCCCACAGAGGGGAAATTTTCCTCCAGACCAGAAGGGCTTGTGATTTTCTTTCACTTTTATTTTCCCAGCAAATCTCCTGACTGGTTTTGGATCAGGAGTTAATCCATCAACCACCCTGGGCCAGGAGCCAAGCTCCCATCCCCTGGAGCCCTCAGTGCCCACAGGAAACCCATTCCAAAAGGGGTTTTCCAGATGTCCAATGGGAAATCCAACAGAACTGCCCTGAAAGTGAGGAATTCCAGGCTCTCCTCCTCTCCTCTCCCTCCAAAGGCTCCAAAAGCACAACCCAGCCTGAGCACTCCTGTCCCTGCAGCCACATCAAGGCCCATCCTCCAGGACTCCAAAAATCCAGTGAGGCAGAATCCTTGGGAGAAGCAGCAGGACTCACAAAACTCTCTCCAAGTCCCCAAAATTCAGAGTGCTTTTGATTCCAAGCCAGCCAGAGATCCTGTTGACAACACTCCTTTAAACCAGCTCTGCTTCACTAGGGCTCAGAGCCTCCTCACCACAGCACCCCCAGCTCTGATGCATCTCCCACTGCCTGGACAAGGCCAGGATCAGGGATTTCTGTGGATGCCAGGATGCAGGAGGAGCCTGACCCCCATTTTGCAGAGTTTAAATCTGCCTGTGTGTCCTGCTCACGGAGTTAAATCAGAGCCTGCCTGCCTCTGTTTGGGGCTCATGTTATTCCTGCTCTTTGCTGGCGTGTTTGGATGTGCAAGCCACATAATTACCACAGATAATACCCCTCATCCATGACAAACATACAGAAATTAACATTCCTGAGCTGGCTATTAATGGCTCCACAAAATCCATTGTTTTTCTGGAAGGACTACAGCTACCTTCCAGTCCTGCACTTTACTGCACTAATTTTGCACTCAATTTCCCTTTCAGCCCCAAATTCCCATATCTTTTATGGAGATGGATCTGCACATTGCAGTATTTTCTGATTTTGAGGAGAAGCAGGGAAGGCTCAGCTGGTTTTATCTTTATAGCTGAGATTTGTTGCTGCCCCTGCATCCCTGGAAGTGTCCAAGGCCAGGCTGGATGGGGTTTGGAGCAGCCTGGGACTGTGGAAATTGTCCCTGCCCATGGCAGGGGGGTGGAACAAGTCCTTTCAACATCCTTTCCAACCCAAACCATTGTGAGATTCCATAATTTATCAACATTTCAAGGCCCCAGACTTCTCAGGTGTAACTGAGGTCAGGGTACCACAAGATTAATTTCCCAAATCAGACACCCAGAGCCTGGATTTCCAGCCTGCCCCACCAGCACCCCCAGTTCTGGGGACAAGGCTCTGTTGAGGCAAGCCCAGAGCTGAAGCTGTAATTTCACAGAAGGAAGAAACGCCTTCCTTGAATGCAGGCAGGTATTTACAGTTATCCCAGCACAAAAAATGCAAAAATTATCTGTTCAGACATGTGGCCTGACTTGGAAGCACCAGCAGGGTTATGCTGCAAGCCTGGAAAAGTGGTTCAGGAGAAACATTATCCTGCTGGTATCATTATCTTTTTTTGATTATTTATTTAAATACTTTTTGGGGGTTTTTCTTTTCCCCTAATCCTTAATTTTTCACTATGACTTCCCTTAATCAGGAAGTCTGCCAGGGAAATGGCTCAGACTCCCAGTTTGGAATGAAGCATTTCAATCACTCTCTTGCTCCTGTGCAGGTTACTGACTTGGGAGAGTTTTTATTTCATTTCCAGGCTCACTTCATTAAACTCAACGAGGCTTCAGCAGGGAGATTTTATATTGGGATCTATAAATTACCTCCAGTAATGAAGAGAAAGGAGGGAGGCACCCCCTCCTCATGGCATTCCTGGGATCTCTTTCCAAGGGGAAGGACTGGAACAGCACTTTGGGCTGCCCTGGGGCCTTGTTCCCAGAGGAGCAAGGTCACAGATCCCCCCCTGCTCTCTTTGCAGGTGCAAAGTAGCACTTAATTATTTTTAAGAGATAAAAAAGAGATAATTTGGGGATGTATGGCCCAGCCATCCCTGCTGTGGAAGGTCTGACCCTCCCAGCTGAAGAGTTATTTCTTCTGGGCTTCCCCTTTGCAGGTCACAGGATCCCACCAGGAAAACCACCCAGATTTCCAGCCCCAGGGACAGCAGGTTTGGGGATGGCACATCCCCAGGAGCAGGGAAGAGGGGTCCCAGTGCTCCCAGTGCTCCCAGCCCTGCCCAGTGCACCCCAGGCCCCTCAATCCCTACAGGCACCCGCAGCTCGCTCCATGCTGGAATTCAGGGATCAAAGCAGGGCAGTGCCAGAGCTGGAAGTTGGAATTCCAGATCCCTTTCCATCCCAGCAATCTGTCCCAGCCAGGGAACAGCCACCAGTCCATGCTGTGAAACCTCCTCCAAGTGACCAAAGTGTGTCCCAGCACCCAAAAATACATCTCCAGATGGAATCATGGAGTCATGGAATGGTTGGGGATGGAAGGGACCTCAAAGTTCATCCCACCCACCCCTTGCCAACAAAATCAGGAGTTGAGTCCCCAAAGGTTTGTGGGTGATCAGACACAGTGATAATAATAATTATGGAATTATGGAATGGATTGGAATGGAAAGGATCTTAAATCCCATGGGTAGAGACACCTCCCACTGTCCCAGGGTGCTCCAACCTGGCTTTGGACACTCCCAGAGATCCAGGGGCAGCTCCAGCTTCTCTGGGAATTCATCCCAGCCCCTCTCCACCCTCCCAGCTGGGAATTCCTCCCGAACATCCCATCCATCCCTGCCCTCTGGCAGTTTCAATCCACTCCCCTCATCCTTGACCAAGCACAGGACAGCTCCAAACACACAAAGCTGAACCAAGTCCCCTCCTGAGCTTGAGAATCCCAGAAGAAAACGATGGGAAGAGCGAAGTAAGAAGCTGTCAATATTATGGGAGTGCAGGATTTAAACACACAGCACTGCCTGAGAGGACACCAGCCAGGCCTGGGGGGGACAGGGGTAAATTTGGGTGTGCAGAGAGGGGTCTCTGCTGTTTGCAGGGGCAGGCAGCAGAGTCCTGTGCCTGTGAGCAAAGCTGAGAGTTCAGCAGCCCAGGCAGAGCCCCAGGGATGCAGCTCCTGCAGGCTGCCTGAAAGTGAACCCAAAGCAGAATCTGACCAGGAATCCACCCAGAGCTGAACACAAATTACATGTAAATTGAGCCCTTCTAAAGAGGCTGTGCTCTGCTAAAAAGGAAAACACAGGAAATGTGCAGGATGAGGCTGATTACTCGAGAGGAGCTACCACAGGGACCGAATTTCCATCCTTCCTGGAAATAAATCAGGAATTGCATGTACACAAAGCTGACTCTCGGGCTAGAATATAGAAAGCTTTCATGTGCATGCCTAAAATATTTATTAGAGAGGTCTGGAGCTGTAAGACACACAGTGATATAATTAAAAAGGGATTGTGCTGGGCCATCATCTATCATGTCCTAAAAATTGGGAGAGTGTGTGGCAAGATACTGGGAAAAGAGAGAGGCTCACCTCAAATCAATGCTGAGAGAGACCCCAAACAATTAACTGAATATATGATAATCACTAGTTAATTATTAATGATGCTAACAGATAATTATGATCATAAAAATAATAAAGTAGTAACAACGGTAATAAGAAAAATAAAATGTGTTTGGACCCCCTGGGCAGTGTTAATTTACTCCTTGGTGGTCACAAACAAAAGGTGGCCAAAGCACAGCTCATCCCACTGGAAAACCACCCCTGGACCAAGGATCACTAAAGCCAGGCTCACATTGACTGAACTTCAGCCTTTCACTCTCTGGCTGAGTGGCAGCAAGAAAAAAAAAATCAAAATATCCTAAATTCACCTATTTTTCAGCAAGAACTCCTTTAGGCTCAGTGCTTTTATTCCCTCCTGATGCCAAGCCCTGCTGCTACTCCTGAAAATTGGAAATACAGGATTTTTTACAGTTCTCTGGGCTGGCACCACCACCTCTGCTCCTCCACAGGGGTGGCAGGAGCCTGGGGCAAGGAACCAGGACCTTGGGAATGTGGCTGAGGGATGGTAATTCCAGGATGGCTGATAACTCCAGGGATGGCTGACAATTCCAGGGATAGCTGATAACTCCAGGGATGGCTGATAATTCCCGGGATGGCTGATAATTCCAGGGATGGCTGACAATTCCAGGGATGGCTGATAATTCCAGGGATGGCTGACAATTCCAGGGATGGCTGACAATTCCAGGGATGGCTGATAATTCCAGGGATGGCTGACAATTCCAGAGCTGGCCCAGGGCTCAGAGCAGGTGGCTGCTCCAGCTGGTCCCCATCCTGAGGCAGCAGGGAGGCAGCTCCACCACTGACCCACCAGACTTCCCTGTAATGTGGATTTTTGGAAGTCACAGGGCCCAGCAGTGTCCTGTTTTATGAGAACACCAACCCTGGTTCCATGATTATTATCACTGTGTTTAATCACCTACAAACCTCTGGGTACCCAACTCTTGATCTTGGTCTTTCCCTTATTTTTTATCTGCAAAGTTCTTGCTAAAACCAAAAAAAAAAGGAGAGAAGGGAAGAACTCTGGAGGTTTGGGATCAGCCTTCAAGGTGGGAGAATTCCCTTAAAATCAGGGGCAGGGCTCACAGCAAAATTCCCTCCCCAGGCAGCTGTGCTGGATTCAGCTCCTGAAGGATTTATTCCTTACCATGAATTAAAAATGGCACTGAAGAACATTCAGTTATGGAATTCCAGAATGGTTTGGCTTGGAAAGGGATTATCCCTATTAAGGATTATCCCATCCCACCCCATCCATGGGCTGGGACACTTCCACTGTCCCAGGCTGCTCCAACCTGGCCTTGGACACTGCCAGGGATCCAGGGGCAGCCACAGCTGCTCTGGGAATTCCAGCCCAGCCAGGAATTCCTTCCCAATATCCCATTTATCCCTACTCAGTTTCAGTTTGAAGCTGAGAATAAAATGACTCTGTAGCAATCACAAAGACAACTATATAATTTTTCTTTTAAAAAAATACCATTTATAAATACCTCTCCAGCCTCCCAGGGGCAGGAGTTTTCCAGGCACGTTCAGAGCTAATATCTGACAGGGAAATAAACCCTCACAGGGAGTTTTCTGTGACCTGGACAGGCAGGGAATGTGCAGAGGATATTCCTGTGCCTTGGAACAGAACCCCCCTCAAGCTGAGCAGGGTTTAGGAGATTAGGAAGGTGAAATTCCTGCTCTCCCTTTGTTAAGCAACACCAGGAAAGAGATTTCCCCCCTAAGCTGAGGACAAGGATATTTTTGGGGGGGAAACAGTGTCCCACACCTCCCAAAAACACTCCTTGTCTGGGAGCTGGGTTTGGACACAAAACCAGGGCTTAAAAGGTGGCAGAGGAAGAAAAGAGCCCTGGCACTGCCCAAAAAGCCAAGAGAGCCAGAGCCAGGCAGTCTGGGCTGGGAAAAGTGCCTTTGTCTCCAGGAGCTGTTTTTAACTCCCTGTCAGGCTGTCTCGGGAGCCTTTTCTTGTCCACATGGAATTAAATCCACCCCAAAGCCCTGCTGGGAGCTGCTCCCAGGTTGAGGGCACCAAACCCCCCCATCAGCTCCATTTCAGCTCCCAGAGGGCTGAGAGCCAGCCAGGATCTGGGGCACAAGGAAGGCTCCGTGGCCAGATGAGGAATAAAGCCCAGTTGAGGGGAATTTTTGTCCCACAGTGGCTGAAGCCCAACAAAATCCACCCTAGAGTGCAGGAACTCTCTGAACTCAGGTGCTCTCGGGGTGCCCCAACCAAGAGATGCCATCCAGGGGCTGCAGCTGAGTGGAATTATTGTGATTATTCCCTCTCCGTGCCGAAAATCTGAACAGCAATTAAATTAATTTACTTCCCAAGTTCCATTTTCCTGATTAACGTTCAGGGAAGTGGCTCTCCAGCAGCTCCACTTCTACCAACAGGCCAAGCCCCACAGATAAATACAACTCCAAAGAATGCCTCCTTTTCCCCTGAATTTCTCTTCTTTTGCCCTTAACCACTCGTGCCCCATTTTTCCCCAAATCTGCTCCCAAAACCAAGGCTGTGGTGCCAACTCTCTGCTGTGCAGCTGGGTCTACACAGAAATGCCAAACCCTATGATTCATGGCAATTTATTAGGATTTATTCCAGTGCAGAGTCAATAAACAGCTCTCAGGATGGAGCATTTTGCCCTGAGAAACTGAAATTTGGGGGTGATGTCATGGAAGTTTAAGGAATTGAAAAAATAAAATCAGTTTTCTGTGTTTTAGCCCACATTAAAAACCATTTGCTGGGATGATTTTTGTAAGGACACCCATTGGATTGGATTAATCATCCTCATCTGTTAATATCCCAAATGCTGCCACAATAAAAGTATTAAACAACCAGTTGTTAATTATATTCTCTAATATTTATACACATACTCCTGGCTCTGGCAAAGCCCTTCTTTTAAAGACCAGGTGAGCCCCAAAAGCAGAAGCTGAAAGAAGCTGAGCCTGGAAACAGCCTGGATTTTATGCCCCTGAAGCTTTTCCAGCCCATTCCCTGAAGGAAAGCCCAAAAAGAGGATTATTGCTGCTTTTGTCACGTGCCATTAGAGCTGCCACCTTCAAGGCAATCCATGGAGGTTCCTCCCACAGGGATGGGCACTGCTGGGGGGCTCAGCCAGGATATTCCTGCTTTGTGAGCACTGGGAATGCTGGAGAGAGGAGCCCTGCTGCAAGCCCAGAGCTCTGCTCATCCCTCTGGGATCCAGGTTCTCCCTGCTGGCTGCTCCCCACCCACCCCTCCACGCCCTGCCAGGCAGGAAAAGCCTGGATTTGCTCTCCAGAGAGCAGGAGTTAAGCCCAGCTGAGGAAGGGACACGGGCAGAGGGGTTCATGTGAACGTCTGTGGGCCAGAGCTGCTCTTCCCAGTTCCAGCTGGTTCCCAGCACAGAGGGAATGGTGGCTGGAGCTGAATCCAACGGGAATGGTGCACAGGGAGCAGCCCTGCCTGGCTCGTGCTCCCTGCCAGATCCCAGCCCACCAGGAAAGCAGTGGGAAAACTGGCTCCAAATGGGAAAACATCCACTGCAAGGTGCAAATCCCTTGGAGAAGGACTTTGGGTAAGGGACAGAGTGACAGGACAGACAGGACACAGGGAATGGATTCCCACTGCCAGAGGGCAGGGTTGGGTGGGATACTGGGCAGGAATTCCTGCCTGGGAGGGTGGGATGCAATTCCCAGAGAAGCTGGGAATCCCTGGAAGTGCCCAAGGCCAGGTTGGAGCACTCTGGGGTAGTGCAGTGTGTCCCTGGGAGTAGCACTGGGTAATCCTCAATATCCCTTCCCACCCAAAGCATCCCATGGTTCCATGATCCCAGGTCCCTTCCTGGGCAGCACATTCCTGCCAGGAGCTCTGGTGGCTCCTTCCCACGCAGGGAAGCTCCAGGAGCACTCCAGACTCCTGGGCTGACTGTGCCATAAATAACCCTGGCACTGAATTACTGCAACAACTAAAACTTAATTGAGTCACCCAGGAAATTACTGGGAAATGATCCTGGTTTTTATCCCTAAGCTACTTAAGGGGCAATGCAAGCAAACCTGTGGAATATTGAATGCAGGCAGGCAGGGATAATGTTGTCTGCAAGCAAGGAAAAACCACAAAACCTGGATTGATTTAGGCAGAGGAGGATTAAGTTATGGAAAAGAAGCTCCCCCAGCTCAGGCCAGGCCAGAGGAGGCAGCTACAAAATAAAGAGGTGCAGCAGGAGGA
>VZRX01018138.1:84518-107227 GCA_013398075.1 Notiomystis cincta | reverse complement strand
CCATACCTGAACTCTTTATAGGAAAATACAGCCTGAAAAAGGCTGCTTATCTTTACTGATATGCAATGAAGACTATTTTCTCTATGAAGCTTTCTGCATTGTCAAAAGAAATTACTACCTTTTCAAGCCTATCCCCTGAAAGAGTTGGTGATCATTAGCCAGCTTTATTCTATTTACTGAGATAAGGTTTATAGCTCTGATACAAGACATAATTCTCTCAAGCAGCTCACACTAAACTTTTAGCACAGAAATATCAAGACATTAAAAGATGCAGTCTTACCATGACAGATGCTGAAGCATAGAGGGACTGACTTACTACAAGGTAGAGAGACTGACTAAATGAGCAAAAAGTAACTGAATTGTGTGACACTGTTGTGTCAGTTTAGTGTCACTGGGTCACAGAATACTCTTCTTGGCAGACAGTTGTTTTGCAAGCTATAACAAGACATGAAGTTAAAACTGCTGCTTTCATTTAACCTGTCTTGCAGGTCACAATCTGTGACTAAATTGCTTTTTCCCCTCATACCTGAGAGCTGGCAAAAAACAACCAGTTTATTAAACTTTAGATTTTTCCCTTCCTTCCTATCAGTGTAACATGTGAAGAACCTATACAAGGTGTTCTAAACTGGTAAGTAAACAAACCTTCCCACCTGGATTCATCAGGAGAAAAATTTAAAGACTTGCAAGCTTAAACATACAAAACTGGAGGGAGCTTCTCACCAGAGTTGTTCACAAGCATCTCAAAAGCTCATCTGCCAGGCCCTCTCATGATTACGAGCCGGAACGTGCCCATTAGACTCAGAGCAAAATAAAAATCGTACTGTTGTACCAATACAGTGGGAAATGCTAAATTTCCTTGCATGGGTGCCAGCCAACACAGCTGCTACAACAAAAGTTAATGTTCAGAACAAAATCACCGTGCTGTGACCTCATTCTGAACACGGCCCTTTCTGAGTTGAAGGGGTAGATAGACAAACATATAAAGTCAAGAGTAGCCATGGGGGCCTGTCCTGCTCCTACCTGTGCCTGCTAATCCAGATTGAAGAAATTAAGTGCCACTAAACATAAACACTAACATAACATAAACACTAGACAAACTTGAAGGCAGATTTTCCTCAGCCAAACTTACTCCTGTAGAATTTTAGGAATAACTAATGCAAGCAGAAATAACCCTCAGAAACTGAATATACACAGGTTTTACCAGTTTAACTTATTTATACAGAAACCTTGGGAAATACTGGCATGAGAGAAAAGTGCAGCTACAGAAACTTAGATGCAAGAAAAATTCTGTTGCCACAGTTGCATTTCTCTTTGCTCACAGTAAGTTTTCCCCAATACTTCTGGGTTTTTTCCCTTTGACTAATTGAGATCACTTCCTTGTAAGGGTTACTTTGTGCCTCTTTGTCTTTAGGAATCCAAAAAAGACAAGGAAGTCCCTGGTTAGAGAATTCTGGCAGTTAAAGTCATGGGCTTCCTTCCCTAACTTGTCTTATACATCACTAAATGTTTGACAGTCTTGTTCTCTGCTTCCCTTCCTAGTATGAAGTTTTTGTGATTTAAGATTTTAACAAGCTGTTTGCAATCTTCAAATCAAGGCCCAAAGATGTCAGTTAACAACTCTTAATGGTCAGGGTTGACAAGGATTTGTCTCAGCTTGCCTATTTCAACCAAAAAAACCACATCAGTGAAAAGACAGGTACATTTCCACTCACCTTGCTTGGACTAGACTGAAATAAGGACCATATACACAAATACCATACATTTCCAGAGCATGCTTCTAACTGCATTTTTTTGGTGCATTTTAAGAAAAATGAGCAATTCTGCATTTCTGCAATAGCCTCAAATCAATGCCAGGGATTTTCACTCAGATTCTATTCTGACTCTCTGCACAGGGTTGCCTAATGCGTGTTTCACAGCTGTAGCAACACCTAACAAAAGCTCAGGTGCAGACAATGAGCCACAGACATTTGCACCTACGAGTCTCAGCTGCTACTTTTAGCTAAAGCACACATTTCTGCCGCTGTCAATCACCAGGACCCAGCAGGACACACATTTGGATTGCACAAGACACCTGCACATGCCCTGTGGAGCCAGAATGGTGAAATCCCAGCAGACAGAGATAACCGCCGAATGGAAACAGTAGCACATTTAAACGCCTGCCTGCAAATGATGAGGCAGCTTTATCAGGGAAAACCGAGCTTTTGGCAGGACATCCCAGAGTACAGTGCTTCCCACCCACCCCCTCCTTCCCCCAGTTTAACTTCTGCATGCCTACCCTTTAAGGTCTTCAGTCAAAGATCACTGATGTCAATAAACTTAGAAACACAGAATCACTTTTCCATGAAGGATCAAATCACATCAGATATTGAACCACCACAGGTTTGCTGCTGGCTTTGTGCACACATGAGGCACTTACCATAGATCAGCTGTTACAGTTTGCTTATTCCTGAGATGATGGACCCATATATATCAGAAATTAGAGTTTTGGCTTTCATTTAATGGTCTAAAATACAAGCTCTGCACAGTGAACTTAATCTCCTGAGATGCAGTCCACATAAATCAAGCAAAATTGCTCAGCTCTTTCCATACCTAAAGCATCATTCTGACAGCAGCTCCTTTCACTTGGCATCTTTCAAGCTTTCCCTGTCCCCTCACACGCTACTTGAGAGCCAGGTTTCCTTTTCCCAGGCAGCACAGCAGGCAATATTTACTCCTCTTCTGTGTAACCCTCTCAGCTGCTTCTTGCTCCAGTGTGTACAGACATAGAAAATACACCAAGCAAACCTCATTGGAATAACCACACAGATAAATTCACAAGTTATTTCATAAACAAAAATCTAAGGAAGGCTTGTCCATACCTTTAATGGCACTAGTCATTCAGACCATAATAATATAATGTTGGCCTTTATTCCTGGGCCTTTGAACTCCTTCCCACCCAGTACATCAGATCAGTAAGCACTAAAAAATGTCACACTGGGTAGCCCTTTTCTAAAATTTTTGCCTCCTTAAATCTTCGGTTCTCATCTCTTGGTAAAATCCATTTAAACAGGGCCCACGAGTTAATGGTTAAACTTGTTGTTTGTAGTACCATTAATATAGGTCAAGCAGCACAATAGTTACAACTGCTGAGGGGAAGGTACATAAAGACACAGTAAGCAGTTCAGGACCTTATTACAACATGTCTATCAAATGCAGGGTTACAAACAATGCTCCTGATTCATCAAAAAGATAACTTTTGCTGACAGAACACACTGTTCCCTGGAGTCTCTTACACATGGCTCAAAAATTAAAATTGGAAATGTAAACTACACAGACACATTCTTGCAAATGTGAGTATATTTCAGCACAATGAGCACTTCTATGCAAAATAACTGATATAGGCAGTGGCATGAATTCAGCCCTCATTTGCATCACTGAGTGCTGGAGAAGTCAGCAATAGCTAAGGCTTTACTCTGCATTTCCTCTCAGGTAACCAAGGCAAGAATTTGTCCCACCAGACCCAAGGACACACATTTTTCACAGTGGGATGCACATGCATAATGCCTGCAAGAGGGATTACCTTATGCTTTATTCAAGAATATTCAAAAGTACAGACCTCTATGCCTCAAAAAGTTAGTAATTCAGCAATACTGACAGTAAGTACTTTTTCAAAACTAATGGCACCTTAAAATTCACAACATGGATTACTTATGCTCAATATCAGTCATTTACTCTCTACCAGTTTAAATAGACATCATTCCTGATTTGGGTCCCAAGACCCCTGGCCAAGGTTCCCAAATTAAATTCCCAGGTACTTTGCTGGAGCAAAAGCAAACAGAATAGCCAAGTTTCAAGACTGACAGAACTCACCACATGTGTCTCTGTCACCTCCTTCTTCTCAGTCATTAATGTCATGGGAGCCTGTAGAGGGATCAAACCAATTTGCAACATGAGGTTCATTTTCCCCAGAAAAACCCAGCATGAAAAAGCCAGCTTTTCTGACTAAGCATTTGGAAAGTATAAATTGCATTTCAAACAGTTTCTTTTCAACTGAAACCCTCCTAACAATTAGACTGAGGCAAAAGGATTTTAAAAACCTCTATTCATACCCAAAATCTAGCAACTGTAATTCCAAGAGAACCAGTCTGTCTATTGTTAATCTGGGATGGAGGAACCAGATGAAATTTAAGCACAATAATTTACTGTGTCCAACAAATTACACAACTGACACCAGACAAACAGAAGTCATTGTATATTGAAGTGATGGCGTACATAATATTTTCTTCAGACTTCTGTGTTTTCCATTGTTAAAAATTGAAGACAAATTTCTTCCATTTATCTCACTGATAGAATACTTTGGTTTTTTGTGATACCTGCTATCCCTTATTTCAATGTACTTTAGGAACCTTGGGCTAGATCTTCAGCCAGTGTGAATCACCATAGCTCAATACTGACTTTAATAAAACTGTTTTAAATCATGTTTCCTGTAGAGTGATTAACTGATGCTGCACCATCCTATAGACAGAGAAGGGCCATGTCACAGAAGTGTGACATTAAAGTAGCAGATCTCAGGCATAAGGATACAAATATTTTATGAGATAAAAACATCCTGTTGAATTGAAATTTTAAAACACTGCTTAAATTTCACCGGAAGTATTTAATAACCTTATGGATTTTATTGACTATTATGTATGTCTAATCTGAGGTGTTTTCCATTAAACCAAATTATGTCACACAGTTAAAAATGTGCTTTTGGCACTTTTCAAATTAACTCCACCACGTTTTATATATACTCTGCATAATAAAGACAGATCAATAAACTACTCTGCCTTCTCATTGTGTTCATGCTGGTAGAGCAGCTCAGGTTATAAAATGGTTTGTCTCAACACAAATTCCAGCATGATAAAGAGATTTTTATGCATTCATCTGGCCATCTTTTCTATTCCATATTATAGATTCTCTAATAGCTTCCTATGTTGCACTTCCCTCAGTGGGATGAGATGTGCTCCACTTTAGCACAGATGTACAGGAAACCCTGCTACAGAATAGTTCCTCTCTATTAACAGAGCTGAATCCTTTTTGTATAGAAATTGTTTATATTAATGAAAACACCATTGCCTCACACTATTGTCTTTCCTGAACATCAGTAAAGACTTGATTGAACCAATTTGGTAATTACAAAAATGAAGAAATAAAGTAATGCAAGGTAGAAAAGAAGTCCACAGAAAGTTAAGAATAAGAAATGTAGGAGTCCAGAGAATGTGATGTAATTGCTTGTAAAAACACATGTGACATGGTAGGAGTAAGACTGCTTCCTCAAGTACTCAAGGGACCTCTGCCCAGTCAGCCAGGAAGCACGAGGCAGTTGTGCCCTGCTGATGTTCAGATTTCTAAGGGAAGAAGGAAGTAGCTTTATCTTCTCCCACCCGTCACCATGACTTCACCCTAAGCAGATACCTGCTGAATTCCAGCTAACATTTTATTCCATTTAAAATGGGGAAATAAAACACTTTTAATCCAGTAGAAACTAAGTTAGCTAGACCAATTCTATTAGCCTCTAAAATGTTGTGATTATGAAGATCTGTGTTATATTTCAGTGAATTTCTCCTATTTAAATGTAATTTTAGGTTGGATAAAACTAAAGCTGATGATGCTGCTAAAGCATTTGGTAAATGTTGATAAACCAGTACAATTCCACAGTGATACTTCCAATTAGGTTAGTTTTAATTACAATTCGCTACAGCCCTTACTTAACACCACACTTTTGTGAAACTGGTGTTAAATTCTGAAGACCATTAAACACTAATGAAACCATTTAACAAAATATAGTTCTTTATTAGTGAATACATGTACCCACTTATGAAGGTGGACAGCCCTGGAATTGAGACACTTGGCTGTGAAGGAATGCAGAGTGTACTGATGGAGCCTCACCCAAAGGCACGTGCACACTGTGTGGGGAGGGTACCGAGGAGGTTTCATCCCAAAACTATATACTTTAGTAAGGATTTTCCTCTTGGCTGGCATGCTTAAAACATGATAAATTATTCCAAAACTACAAGTAGCAAGCTCTCCTTTACAACACTTCAGTAACATAGTAGGACAATAGGGTCTTTGTGCTTCAGAGTGACCCAGGACCAAATCATATCATCACAGTGATTCAAAATTCTCTAAATGGCTTCTTAGAACAATTAAATGGCTCCTCAGAACAATGGCATAAAAGCATTTGAGGCTTAAGGAGAAGCACAAAGTACCACACACTGCAGACAGCTTTCAACATCGTGAGCAATGAAATCAAATGAGATAAAGTGAGGATCACCTCCTTCACTAACCAGCCACTTAGGTCTGTCTGCTTTAAGGATGGCTCTTTTTGCCTTCTACAAGCAGAAAACTGCAGGCTTTCAGGTCCAACCTGTGAAACTCTGACAGGTATCAGAGTTTCTCTGTATATCCTGAGGTCTTGCCTGGAAGGTACCATTTTCTTGGAGGTTTCATTTTAACATGTGTAACTTGTTCTTTCTAATTAGCTCATCTCAAAGATGATTTGGCAGAATCAAAAAACATGGTGGTGGTAATTCTGGGATGCTTAGACTTTGCACAGGTTGCTCAAATTGCAGTACTGAAGTGCAATCATAGTTGCTTTTACAGGTCTCAGGCCAATATGCCACTTTGAGATATGGTAAGTGTGTATTCAGTTTAAAATTCTCAACAGAGTTACCTCCATGTACGAGGCCATTAGACATATTGACATGATTGTCTGAGCTGAAGCCTTTCTCAACAGCCCTTTCCAATAGTATGAGAATTAGTTTCAAATCCCAAAAGAATCTATTATAAAGGCCCAGAGCTAAAGCCTTCTAGCCTTGCTGTGGAATTTTTAACCAACCAAAAAAGTTGTTGGTTCCTACTATTGAGGTGGGTTTTTTTTTGAACAGGACAGGGCCTTTTTACATTGCAAAACCACTGGGGCTGTAGCTTCACAACTGTTCTGCTCAAACAGCCCAGACGAGGAATGGGGTTCCAATACCCCCAGCATCTAGAGGAGTCAGAAGGATTTGGAAACCAAAACATTGTGGATTTCAGCTTTCCAGCAGAATAAAATGCTGCAGAACCAAATTGCAATTTAGGCAAACACTATCACAGGAGGTAAAGGAATATACTATAAATTCAAAGGTTAAAAACAATACTTACTTTTCCAGACTACAGTGCAAGAGTACAGCCTTAGACTGCCAGTACTGCCTGCTATTTTAGTTGCATATATAGACTCTTTACTGTACCCTTTTTCATATATCATTTCTAGTAACAGCAGCAGTGTTATTACTGCAAGCAGCAAAAAAGACTAACCTAGAAACCTCCTCAACATCTGTATATCAGAAGGTTCTTTGTACCAAGATAAGATTTCAGACATGTATGGGAAGCAGCAGCCAGAGCAAAGCTGTCCACAAGCAGAGATGGTGACAGGCCAGGCAGAGAGAGAAAAATAACATCTACAGCCAAAAGGGAGGGGGAATAAAATCAAACAGCAGCAGAATAAGAAACAAAAGATGAAAATGTTTGTGCTTGAAGTAACAACGTGTGCTTTTATTCAACCTGTGGAAACATTGTTAGCTAAAACTATTTCACTTGAATTCTGTTAGTTTCTTAAGTCTGCTGATACTACAGGAGAAACGATATAAGCATTCCACTTAACTAGCTGCCAAAATCCTAAGGTCTGTTGCAAAATTACAAAAATTGTGGAAACTTGAAATTTCAGAACAATATCGTGTCTCTTTCCAACATTTTATACAATATAGTGCCAGTGACTTGACTAAAACAGTTCTTACCGGGGTAAGTCAGAAAAGGATTCTAGGTCATTATTTCTTTTTTATACAGAAAACCACAGAGCTCATTGAACTCTCCACCAAATGAAGCCAGTGTCTCTCTGTACTTGCCTAAACACTGATCTCAAATAAGAAAGAACTTCCACTCCATTCCATCCCTTTTCTGTTATTCATTGTTTGCCATTTCCCTCAGTGTGCTTTGGTTAAATAACTGATAAACATTCATTTATTTTAAGCTTAACAGATGCTTGCTGCAGGACAAAAACCCATCAGAAACATACATGTATAATAGAGTCTGATGCCTTAATAAGAGAATACTACATAGTTTCTTGAGATAAAAGGTAAAGGTCCAGGCTTCCTTCACAGCCAAATAGGAATGTCTATGCTAGCATCCTACCCTCACTATCAGACTCAGAGCTTGCCATGCCATTAATATGAAATGAAAAAATCAATAGCTATTGTTCAGCCACTATCTCCCATCAACTGATGCCTGAGCGTCAGACATGGCAGTGGGTTAATGGTAAAAGAAGGCACAGAGGTTGATTTTCAAAAGCACAATTGAGCTGCACATTATATATGTCCAGGCACAAGCTTCTCACCTATCAAGTGCTCTGTCCCCTCTTGAGATGCTAGTGAGCAGCTAGGAAGGGCCATGCATCCACACAGCAACCACCTGGCTTGGAGCTAGTGCAAGCTTTTCATAGGCAAGATCTTGTGAAGGTCAGTAAGTGTCCCTTCAGGCCTCACCAAAGGGAAACAGCATGGTCTTCTTAACCACCTCTCATTGTGAGCTATAGGAGCAAAATCCTTCCCCTCTTAGAAAAGAAAAACAAAAAACTAAACAGAAAAACCTCACACAACTAGATATCTATAGGAAGAAGCCTAAACTGCTCTGAAAAGCCTCCACATTCTAACTGAAAAGCACTTCAGGCCCCCAAGTCCCTGTGCTTCCTTACAGGAGTACTTATTGCCAATTTGTAGGAAGAGATGAGAGCACCTACAAAAGGCAGTGGCACCCTAAGAGAAGGCAGGCAAACTGGGAGCCAAAGGCAGCAAGAACATAGACTGGGTGGGGAACTCACCAGCAGAGCACAGTCCCACAGCAGAAGAGCCAGGCAAGCAGTGTAGCACCAAGCCCTATTGATGCTCCCATGGTCATCGTGCAGAAGCAATAAAAGCAGGCAAGGTCTGAAGTCAAGACAAAAAGCCCACAGAATCATTTTGAGACCACGTCCCCATCCAGCACGGCTCAGGGGAGGGGCTGTGCTCCCAGCCAGAGCTTAAAGGAGCAGGTGGCCCAGTGGGCAATAGCTGGGAGGGGGACCCAGGTGAAAGTGATCAGGGCCATTCAGGCCCATTAGTGACTCGGGGCCCTGGCAAAAGCTTCCCTTTTTCATAACCCTACTACTGCTTTAGTAAAGATCTCTCATGTGCACGGCTTTGTAAGACAGTATTTTCCTGAGATTGTGAGCAGCTCTCCATTTTAGCTGTACACACTGTTGTCTGGGCCACTGAAAAACATTTCAGGCTAACTGGATTGTAGGCAGGGGTGACCAGAGGAAAGAGTAACAATTTTAGGATGAGAATAATGTGAGTTTGCGGTTCATAAAGGTACCTGAACACCTCTTCATATTTCCTTGTGAGGTAGAAGTACCCAGAAGCCCTGGTCTGAGACACAGAATTTGGTTTTGGCACTGTACAAACAAGATTTGCATGCCATTGCAGTCTAATTTAAAGCTGCTTTCTGAAAGCCAGGACCTCTCAGAAGTCCCAGGTGCTACTGCTTTCCCCAGAATTATAGGTAGTCTAATTCCAGAGTCATCTGTGGTTTTTTACTGTGATCTAAGCACATGAAATAAGTACACTTAACTGTGGGCACATTGTATAAAAGATACAAAAATATTAATTAAAGTTGCACTAATCTATTATTCATATAACTGCACCACAGAGACGATGTTCTTGAAGGAATTAGTATTTCTCAGATCTTAAGTCTACTTGATCTGTTTTTTAAGAACTACAATATTCAACAAGAGTGGTGCCTAAATGACTTGGAAAACAATGAAAAATATTTATTATTTCAGTGCTATATATGCTTCTGAAATATATCCACTGGACAGAATATATACAGCCTTTTATTATGAAGTTTACATGTAATGTAGTTTTTGTTCAGATTTCAGAACACGCCTCCAGAAACCAACCACCTTAAGTTTTAAATTGCCAGGAGACAGACTAGTGTTCTGTTTAATTATTAGTGCCATAAACCAGAACAATATTTACCTGCCTATAACAAAGCTTAGGAAAATCCACTTATCTCTCCTGCCAGGTGCTACAGTTCTCACAGTTATTAATAAAATTATCAGAAATTTTTATTTCTGAATGGCCTTTACACCACTTTTCTCTCCTGCCCAGTGCCCTTTCTGATGAAAGTCAGCTTGGAAATTGGAAAAGATTTGGCACGTGCTCACTGGGAAGACAGAAAGAAGTAGGAGTGTTCCTCTTACACCAGCTCTGACCAGCCACTTGAGCACTAAGCCTTGATTTCTCCTCCCTCTGGCTGGAATGTGGCCCCTCAAGGGTATGTTACATGTGGTTCTGCAGTTCATCAGCCTCTTGATGTCCTTCTATTCCTGGTGCAATAAATGAGTTTCACTAAGGAGACCCCGTCTGCTTAGACATGAAATGCCACTCTGAACTGCTCTCTTCTGCCAGTCTTTCAGCTTTCATTAACACTCAGCTTGCACTTACTCCATGGTATCAAGCAAAGCCAGCCTGTGTGGTATTGCACACATGCAGCCTCCTTCAGGAGTAGAAATTAATCAGAAACTTGTCAGAGCACTTAGGGTCATTCACAAATTACTTTCCTGAGGTAAGAGTCAGTATTTCCATATTGACTTAAGCTAAGATTTTGGAAGGTTTTTGTGGTGGGAGGACAAGGGTGAAAACAGAGTCATCCCTACACCCTATGTATGTATCTTAAAAAAAAAAAAATAGATAATTTAGATACCAGGTTCAGAAAGTTTTAAGTTCCACTTAAGATTCACTTTGTCTCCCTCTCACCCCTTTCTCCTCTCCTCCTTTCAAAGTAATAAATTCCTGATATTTTATTAATAGTGTTCTACGAAGAAACTGTTGTCTGCTCCTGAGTGCTGTATCAGATGATGGATGAGTTCACAACACCTGTTACTGCTACGTACGTGGAAGTAATTTTTCCCCTGCCTATTTCTCTGAAATCTGTTCTTTTCTCACAAAGTCAAACACTCGGCTCCTATTACCAGTAAATATCACCTAGATAAGCTTTGGAAAGGTCCATAACTATTTAATATCATTCTCTTTGTACACCAATAAGGTAGATAACTGGGAAAAAAAAGAAGGTGTAAAAGAAATTTAAATTAAAGCTACTTATACAGACAGATCAGCAGATGAAACTCCTCATGCCATGAAGAAGTTTTATTTCTTCACTGCAGAAAGCTAGCTCTAAACCTGGGTCCCACCAAAGCTCATGTTTAATTAAGGCTAGAAGAGAACTTTTGTGAGCCACAACTGTATGCTTCCATCTGCACAGAACTGAGTTCTCCCTTTAAGAAATCCTGGAGGCTACCTGATCACCCATTTAACTTAAAAAAAGTGTTTACACATGCCCACACTTACCTCCTCCTCTAGACATTAATTTCTCAGCAGAAATATTCACTGAAATAATTTTTGCAAGTAATTATTAAAGGAAAGTCACAGGAAGCAATGTTATAATTCCTACAGCTTATTATTCATCTCCAAATATGGTTCATATGAAATTGTATTCATCTAAACAGAGAACAGAAATATGAGAGACTAATATATTCTGATAAAATAATCAAGGAAAACACCCATAAAGAAGGTTATGCTTCTGCTCTCCAGAGTTCCTTTTCAATGTGCTGAAAACCCTGAGTAATGCAGTGACAGACACTGAAATGTATTTTAATGCCATTGCATTGTACTGAGATGATAAACATAATGTGCAAAATACATACAAGTAAAAAACCAAAACTAACAAGAAATTTTAATAGTGCATTCATACAATAAGACCAAGTAGGAATTAAGGATCAACTGATGGAAATTGCTTAATAAATTAAACCTTCAATTTCAGCACTGGAATCACTGAAAAATCCAAAAGATAAAGATCACCATATATATCAGATTCTCCTAATTTCTTTTACAGAACGACTGGGGAAAAGGCATAAAACTGTATTTTAATGCCTTGGTTTTGCATATGTGAAATAAAATTCATGAAGGTGGAGAAAATACACTGAAGCATCCAAAAGAATTTTAAATGTGTGTGTAGATCAGGAGGAATGTTGGAATGACTGAATGGAGAAGTGTTTTAAAAGAGTGATTTCTAGATCAATGAACAGAGTTTGCAAATCTGTTTCCACCTAAGCAAAGCTCCAGCTGAAACCAACTAGATGACTCTCAGGACCAGAGATCTCATGTCTGGAGGGTGCCATGCCAGGATCAATGCCACATTTGACCTGAAATTTCACTAGAATGAGGATCACGTCCCTCATTTGATGTGTGCTGTGCTGAGCACACACCTTTTCTGAGTTGTATGGATAATAAAAGCAACAAGACATTGAGCTGGCATAGAAAAATGACAAAGAACATACTGAATTCAGATAAGCAATATCCAAAATGTTACAGGAAAATTACAAAATCATGACTGAGCTCACTAAATTTACACCAAGATATACAAGTCAGGGATTAAAACTCTGAAAAGGTCATTTTTAATTTCCATCAGTCCATTTTCAGGGCTTATTTCTTAATATTCTTACATGCCCAAATGAACTGTCACCTGTGGAAATGCCCATGAGAGGAGAAACCCCTTTTGACTCCATTTTTGCAGTAAATTGTTGCAAAATAATTTGATGTGCAAGAGTCAAAGGAGGGATTGTTGCCAAGCTTTTGAAATCAGGAACAGTTTCTTTGAGGGACCTTTGTCAGCGGGACAAACAAGGGACAATTTCATCACACAAGAATTGGCTAAACAAAAAGAAAATAAAAGTTTATCAATTAATTATCTTGCTGAAAGACCTTAGACAGAAAAGTATGGTTGAGATAACAAAATTAACTTGTCTCACCTTCTCAGGATGAAAACAGGGGAAAGAAAGAAAGGCAGGGGGAGTACTGAAAAACAGAGGAATACAAGTTGAGACTATGATGCTCCAAACACAGTTAGGAAAAGCTGTTCTGAGTGAGGTCAGTGGCTGCCTTACCAGGGACTTAGATGTGAAAAGTTACAGTTCCAAATTCCTGATCAAGCAAAGTAATCAGCTGTGAACTCAGGTACTTCAGTGGTACAACTCGTACGCCTCATTTTGGATTTGTTTCACTTGGACTCCAAATGCAACACTGCTAAACACATTGAGCTGCTGGATCACAGGCTGATATAGGTTGTCCTGGAGTTTCCCTAGGAGTTTCTTTTCTCCTACTGGACTAGGTATAAAGAAAGGCAAAGAAAGTCTGTCTGGTTATGCACCTGGCATACATTCCTCTGTCCATGGAGACAAAGTATCAGAAAGGGAAAAATAGAACATCTTTCAGTGACCCTGACATTTGATACCAACGCAAAAAAAGGAAAGGAATTACAGTGTTTGAAGCCAAAAGCATGAAGTTTCTTTATATTTCCTATGATTTAATATCTCTCTCCCCCACATACGGCAGATTCCTTTATAGAAGCTCTTGAAGATGGGCCAACAGTGCTCCAGCAATGTCTCTGATGCTACAACGGAAAGTTTCTAGCCACGGTATCATTTGCAGTATTTCTCATTTATTTTATCCCCAGTCCCTGAAGACATGCCTTTTCTGATGGAATAAATGTTTCTTTTAACTTTTATGAATAGAATTGAAAATCTACTGGATGATCAAATTAATTAGAAGAGACACTGAATCCAGTTATTTAGGATTATATGAAATCTGCTGTAAAAGCTGGCTTCCAGCTTTCACTCAGTCTAAACAGATAAAAAATATCAGTGACTCTTAAAAATTAGTTATAGTACCTGTTTAACCAGATTTGTAAATTAATTTTTTTCCAGTGATAAATATGAAGATAAGAACTTGGAAAATCAGACCTTCTGTCTACAGCCTGTCCTCCTTACTAACAGGGCCTCTAGAGGAGTGCAGTACTGTACAGACCAAGTCATTCATTCAGGGTTCCTGGCTGTAAGGCCCAGTCACTGCTTGGTTTGCCACACCAACCCCATTTTCAGACCCTCTCTCAAGCTCTCATCCTAGCCAAGCATCCTAGAAGCAGTTCAGTTTGTGCATGAACTAATCTGTTTGCTACTGTATCACCAAAATCTAACCATCATGACAAAGTATATAAAAAGGCCTGTGCTGCTTTACAGCCCTCTGCAAGTTTAAAGAGAAAAAAAAACTCCCACTGACTTCAAGAGGCTTCAGATCTAGCCCACAGTGGAATAGATTCACTCTATTTTTCAAGAGACTTGAAATATGAAATACCATCTGATTATTCAGGCTGAAGTCTGATCTCACAAAGGGTATGCAGACCCAGTCTATGGGGCTAGAGCTGCAGAGGCTGCCGGTGGCATTGCAGTGCAAGAAGGCACCCTGCTCAGGCTGGGAGCTGCCGTGCCCCTGCCCTTCGTCTGGGCAGGGTGAGAGCACAACCTGACCCACTCACAGCTGAGCTGAAACATCACCCAGTCATCTGCACAGCTGCCTACTTCTGTAAAAACTGTTTCAAGCCAAACACTTGACAGCCATTTGACATGCTGGGGGTAGGTTTTGTGCCTCACAGCCTTAGGGGTGAGTGCAATACTCTCTATGTATCATAATCCTGGGATATCAATGTTTAACCATGTTGTAAAGCTCTTTAGTGAGAAAGTACTATATGCTTTCAACTAAATGACTACAACCTGGAGCTACTCTCCAGCCTGAGGACCGGGGCAATAAAATGGTTTTGTCTGACAAACTATCAGCAGAGATTTGCTGGTGCTGTTAGTCAGAGTGTAGAACCCCCAGTGAATTCAGAAGGCTCCCTTAAGGAATTAATGCTTGATTGTTTTGCCATCCAAAGAGTGTTTACAGAAGCCAAAACAACCATGCTTGCTGTCCACTGTGCAAAGAGGTGATGACATCAAGAAGACAGGTCACAAGTCTGAGTTTATAGACATTACACTCATGTTGGTATGGCTTTTCATCCACTCGGTATGATCTTATGACCCTACAACTTTACAACCTTCCCCTCTCTGGGCTTCATAGCACCTCTCCACTCTAGGTTAATCATTTCTCTGCCATTATCTGCCAACAGTTCTTATCTCTTTTGCTGTCACTTTATAACAGAGTCTCTTATCAAGCTGTACTAAATCACGTGATGCTGCCAAACCTATCACAAGTTCCAATTCTTCTGATTAGAGACTATCATGAAATGGGATACATGGTTTACAGCAGGTCACTAATGCTGGAAAAAGTACAGAGTCCACTCAAAGACATGCTTGTTACTTTCTGGATTCTTGGATAATTTTTTTGTTGTTGTTCATCACGCCGACTTTCACTGAAGGCTATTATAGCCTGGGTCTCAAGGCCAGAAAAGTTTACAGGCTGCACCTCTCCTGTACTCAATGCTGTACCCCTTGTACCCAAGGGTACAGTATATTTACACCTAATAATGTCTTCTGGTTCCCACACAGCCAGCATACAGGAATCCATAAAACATGGACTTACATCAGTTGGTAAGTAACAGTTTTCTAACAGTTTTGAAGATTCTGCATAAATATATTAGACTTGTGGGTGTTGAAACTGAAGAAATCACTATAATTGGGTGAGCCCATGATTAATTTGTGCATATAGTTAGGCAAGAGAAAATTTTATTATGTAAAAATATAAGAAAATGGATTATGATCCATAGGGTAACAATCTTCTCTAGAGATAATGCAATTGTCAAATATATATCATTGGATAATTAACTGTATCTTTATCTATTACAATTGATAATAACTGTGAAATTGTGTGTGTACATGCAGAAACATTTGCAAAAATTAGATTTAAATTGCTTCTGGCCTGATAATTCATATTGAAGAAAATCCAAAGAATGGTCTTGTGTCTTTTCAGTAATACTGTAGTTGCTGTCAAATGCAGATTCTTTCTTACAGCTAAAAATTAAGATATGTCTTTCAGTGGTGGTGGGCTGGATAATAAAAGTCAGTTAAGACTTCAGAGCAGCAAGGAAGTGAATACTTTCAGTAGCATATGGAAACAGCACCCGCTCCCTGTCAGAAAGCCATCAGGCACAGGTAGCTTGGCTTGCAGGCACGAGGGGCATCGCTCAGCCAGCTGTCCCAGGCTCTCCCAGGCTGTGGTGGCTGTGGCCAAGCCCCAGTGGGTGCATGCCCCACCACCTCCCTGCCCTTCTCCACACATTTCATGTCTCAGGCCATTCTGTCTCTCACCACACACCTGGACTCAAGTGTCTTCCCTTTGCCAGGGCAAACATCCCCTGTCCCACCAGGCTGTGCCCAGGCTGAGACTGGGGCCAAGCAGGGCTGCAGAAGGCTTACCAAGGGAAACCTCTCCTTCATGGAGCAGAAGGCACTTCACAAGCCAGCCCAGCAGCGCTGCAGGTTCCACAGCCCAGGATGCTGCAAGGTTGTGCCTCAGCATAGCACTTCCTGGCAGGGAGGAAAGAAGGGATCTTTGGCCCACATGCAGAATCAGGGCACGCTTTCCTCCTCTTGCCCCAAAGTGCGTCATCACAAGGCAGGCAAGGAGTTTGCCCTGATGCTGGGTGTGATGTGGGCACCTTGCCATCAAGGGAAGCTCTGGGAGATGGAGGGTGCAGCAACAGCTGCAGGAAATAGCCTCAAACATAACTGATCTTTATCTTCTGGGTGGGGCTGCTGCTTCTCCCAGGGAAGGGCTCCCATCTTGCACCCAATTGTGTTTCAGCCAGATGTCCCCTCAGCGTCCTCATGCTTCCCTACAGGTGTAGGGTGCTCCTCTGCACAGCTCTGCCCCCAGAAATACATGGAAAAGGGGGCAAGTCCAGCTTCCCCTCCAGGCCTTTCTCTAACTGTTGTTCTTTCTGGTTGCCAGGGAGGGACCCTCTGAGGGATAATAAAATAATTATACAGCTCATGTATCTGAAGAGTGGTCACTCAGATAAGGTTTCTTAAGGTGAAAGGATAAAACCCTAGAAGGGAAAATAAGACACTTACCTGTGATATTTAGAGCAATTAAATGCCATTTTCATGGTTTCCAGAAGACTGGCATGTCTCAGTTCCCAGAATTATGTGGATATGAGAAAACAGATTGTTGGAAGGAGCAGAGACTCTTGTCACCATAGCACTAATACATGTGCTGTGTCATAAATACACCGGGACATATTCACAAAGCATGGCCCAGAAATAAGCAGGCCTAAATCTTGTGAAACTTTCCAAAATCCTGTACACTCTGAGTTAGGGGAAGGATTCTATCCTTGCATGACATTGCTCAGCCAGAACCCACGGTAGCATCCCTGAAAAGGTCACCTAACTCAGCCTTGTGAACTGATCACCACATACCTGTAAGGGTTAAATGGAATCAGCACCAACCTGAGGGCCTCTGCTTGGAGCTGGGGGAACCAAATAGGAAGGAGCCAGATTCTGTTATTATTTACACTGGAGAGTACTTCTTTAGGAGAAAAAGCTGTCCTCCCAGGCTCTAAGTAGAATCAGCAGCAGAGTCAACTGCTCATAAGAGTAAATCCTATCCCTAGACTTTTGCTTTTGTCCAGTCCCTCCTGGCATCTCCTTCACTTTTTCCTTTCTACCGAAAGCAGAGTGGGTGGGTTTGTGAGAGGCTGTCCCAGCCTCTGCACCCTGAGCCCACCAGCCCCTCAGGCCAGGGACACTTGCTGCTTCACATCACAGAGGCTGAGCTGCCCTTGTCAGGGAGCACCTGCTTTGCTGGATGCACTTTGTGCATTCACCCATATGGTGATAAGTTAGTGGTTATAAACGACTGACATGCCACAGCTTCCTCCCAGCAAGGAGGGCATCTTCCAGCTCACATGAATGCAAATCAAACTCCACGGATATAAATAGCAGGGAATCTCTCCCTTGGAGAGCAAACACAACCAGCCCGGAGCTGGAGTGTGAGTGGGCACTACCAGTTCTTGACACCTGCTTTTAGGTTTATAGTCATATGATCAAAGAGGCAACTAGAATTCACAAAATCTTAATAGTACATCCTATCTTCCAGATGACGAACACCATATGGACTTAGAAATGTTTTTATGGAAGTACCATGACTTTTTTCTCCTACCAGATTCTGAAGCAATACAAAGATACTTGACTACTTTTATTTTTCCTCTAATTAGCCTCTTGTCTTAGTGTCATCAGGGACACTATGCAATTTTTATAAGCATTAGCTATGATTATTTAATAGAAATAACTGTTTCATTCACTAAGAAAAAAAAAAGGTTATATAAGAGGGAAAATAATCTACTTGTAGTTTCCAACTGTGACATTTTTCAGCTTGTAGAATACTTACTGCCATCTTAATTTTAATGTATGTCCTCAGGCAATTAACAGTATCATAATTAGGGCTCATGAGCTTGGCAAAGTTAGTTTTTATGTTTAGTAGTAATAGGAATAGTAGAATTTTCATATGATTAACAAAGACAACATATACTGTATTTAAAGTTTGGATCAGGGTTTTGGCCAGGAATTATGCAGGCAAAACTTCCACAGAAGTGAACAGTTTGAGCTGTGTGAGGACTGTAAGACTTGCCATAGGTTATTTTCTTGTATCAGTGGACTTTTGCTGTTACTCTTTACTTTTATCAATTTTCTTCACACTTTTCTTGTGCTTATATTGCAAATGAGCTATTTACAAAAAGGGTAGTATTTACATTTACATCAGATTTTTTTCTGTTAGTCTGATTTTAAATATCAAAATACATGAGGCAAAGTAAAGATGCTGCCTGTGGTCTTCTGAGGGAGATGTCCACTACTGACAAAATGCCTCAAGCTACTTGTCTGAGTGGGTAATTTAAAGGTCAGCTCTCAAACTTGTCTTATATATATAGGGTAAAAATGAAGAATTGTCTGCAGGAAGAGTTGTGTGCATCTGTCTTGTAGGGAAACCCATTAAAACTTCTCATGACAGATCATTATTAATGTCTAGAGTTTACTCACATATTAATTGAGTACATTATATATATATTACATAGGTATGCAACCTTATATATAAATAAATACCAATACATTCTTATGTGCAATGAACAGATATGTATATGAACACAATTCTTTAAAGATTTCTCAGTGTAAACTATGCCTAGTTTATCTTCTCATAGTTTATGATTTCACATTATGTGTGGATAAATCTTGAGACAGATAGATATATATGATCTTAAACTTTTTTCATTATAAAGATCAGCTATAAAAATTATTTTTAAATAAAGTTTTCCAAGCTTTGAAACATGGGGGGAGGGGAAGGGAAGAAGCAGACCTAAACCATCTCTTTTTTCAACGAGCAGATCAAGGTCAGTTGCCTCAGCAAAAGAAATTTCATTTTTAAGCCTGTCTGTGCAGGATAGAAATCAATTATCTCTTATGATAGAGACCGGTGCTCAGTCCTGACAGGAGCCTTGTGGTATATACAAATATATTTGGAGTACTATTTCCAGACCAAGCTCTAGCTTTTTAACCAGAGGTTCCACACTCGGCTCCGAAAGAGCAGCACAGACAGAAACAAAAGAGCCTCATGAAAAAAAGTAATTATCAGTGCTGTGAAGGGGCGATGGGGTGGCGGCGGAGGGGAGCGTCGGGATGGTCCGGGGAGCCCCTGGGCCGCCGCGGGGCAGCGGCTCCTCTCCTGGGCGGGCGGGCGCGGAAGGGAGCCCCGCTGATGGATTCGCCTCCCGCCTCCGGTTGCGGGAGAGCCACCGCCCCGCGGCAGACAGCAGCAATCAGAGCCATCGCGCTTCCCCGCCGCACGATTAGAGGCAACAGGTCCAGGCAGTGCGGAGCTAGAAGGCGTTCTCCCTACAGAATTCATGTAATTTCGGGGCGGGGGGCTGGAATTTCTAATAGAGTTCCTACTTGCACAAGTGGATCTTTAAGTGCCGCGTGGCACAGACTACGGTTTGCTGCTGGTGGGATCGCTCCAGGCAAGCCCTGCCACCAGCTCTGGGCACGGCTCGCCGCGTCCCCAAGGGCGGCCGGGCATGCCTCAGCCCTTCCACGCCTTCCAGCTAGCTCAGCAGAACGCCGGTCGGAAAGCTGCCCCGCAGCAAGAAGCGCCCGGCCGTCTCTGCCCACGCGTGCGGGCGGCCCCGCGGGAGGGAGCGCGCCCCGAGCGGGCGATGCTCACGGGGGCACGACGGGGCCCCGCGCCCCGACCCGCGCGGGACGGGGCAGACAACGGCGGGACGCGGTGAAGTGTTACGACACCTCACTGATGACTCACTTAGCAATAAAAGAAAGGCAATCAGAGCGACGCTTTGCCACCCACTTGGCCCTGCTCACTCCTCTCTCCGGTGTCTCCTGTCATTCTGCATCACGCTGCTGCCAGGTGTTCATAAGACAGCAGTGCATTCCGGCGGGCAGCAGGAGGTTGGCCGAGCCTGAAAAATAGCTTCTCGGTCAATAATTGACCGTTTGGAAATGGCTCTCTATGCCGGACCAGAGAGGAACGACGTCTCCGTAAAGCAAAAATGAATGATTAGCTGCATAAAAAAAAGGCAACAGGCACAGACGTGAACCTCTGTGGCGTGCGTTTTACCACAAAAGTATTTCAGTCTGAGGCATCCACTCTGTTTTGCTGACAGAGGATCAAAACCAAACCAAACCAACCAACCAAACAAACAAACAAAAAAGAAGAAGAAAAAATGGGAGGAAGTGTATTTTTGTGTTTAGGGTGGATTGATTTTGTAAGTTAGGGATTTTTTTTGNCTGAAAGATAAATCAAACCTTCTCCAGGACACCTCCCGACAGAAAGCTCGAAGAGAGCATGCTATTTGTTTCTCATCGAGCAGACCACTCCAAGTTGGAAATGCCTCTGCTTAGGGAAAAATACTTTGAAATTTGCTCAGGTTCTGTGGCCTCTTGGAAGCTGTAAGCAATCGGAGCTTGCCTTGAAATATCACACAAAAGCCTCTACCTTGGAAACAAAGAGGTGGGAAAGCTTCAGATTATTTAACATTACAGAGTGGAGGTTTTTTAATGTAAATGTACATACATTTAAATAGGGAAGTATAAAGTATTCCAGGTCTTGCTCCTTGTACTAATCAAGGCTGCTGGAGGCTCCCCGAGCCATCATCTTTTATAATTATAATTACACGCGTCAATCAAGACCTTCAGGCAAAGTCAGAACAAGGCAGGCAAACTCAGGAGAGAAATCGCATTAAAAAAAGAAAAAAGTTTGGAGAACTTGGTAAGGAATGGAGAAGAGATTAGAAGAAAGGGTAATTAAGGTTGCTCAAGGCAATCGTGAGAGCTAGAACTCCACGTTAAATTAAATGTAGCCACAAGGGACCAGGTATCATTTATAATATGCACTACCCTAAACTGTTACTTCGGAGAAATGTGGATGTGTAATAACCACTCCAAAGTATTTTCATCCATAGCGATAACTCGCAGAGTGACTTTGCGAGTTGGAACTTGCTCCAAACAATTCGCCGGTAGAATGACATTAAGCCCCCGCGTAGGAGGGAAGAGCCCGGGGACCGGTGCTAGGGCCGTGCCCGCGGGGGAGCGTTGTCCGGGGAGAGCCGGCCCTGGGCGGGCCACCCGCCTGCGAGGGCTCTTGGCCGGGTGCCCGTGGGGGCCGCAGCCCGCCTGACCCCGGCAGCGCTCGGGCTGGCTTCGCCTGCCCTGTCCGGATGCGGCGTTTCCTTTCCCGGCGTTTCCCCAAAACGCGGCTGCCTTCTCGGAGCGGCAGCAACGAGAGTGGCAGCACGGAGCGCCCCGCCGGGGTGTCGCCAAGCGGCGTGACCCACCCGGCGGCGAGCGGGAGGGAGGGGACCGGCTGTCCCCGATGGAGCCCAGCGGGCTGCAGGACCAGGGTCTGCAGGTGTCCTGATGGTCTGCTGTAAATGCTTCTGGGTCTGTGCTCTGACAGCTCTTCTCCTGCGGGGAAGGGCTGCAAGGTCGCGCCGCTCCTCTGCGAGCCGCCCCCGGAGCGCTCTGGCCGCCCGTCGGGCCCAGGCGGCCCGGCCNTTGTTGTTTGGGTTTTTTTCCTAGAGGGGACAGTTTCTTTCCCAAAGCCCGAGTTGGAGGCGCTAGCATCCTCCTTTTAATGAATCCCTAGGAATTAAATGCAATATTTCCTCGGCAAAGTGATGAGAGAAGACCGTTGGCTACGGGGTTTGGAAGGTTTCGAGGTACTCTGTCCTTCGTAGCGTAGGGGTGATCTGATTATGACAAGGACCGAGGAGAGGACCTATATTGGCCATGCTCTTCCTGATGTAAACAGTCTCGTAAAGTTGGGCGTGACAGGTGCGTGAGGTCAAGCAGCAAAATCGCGTTCTGAACTTCCCCAGCTGCACAGGGATCCCGTGCCTGCCGCACTCCTGCACGTTGCCTTCTCCGGGGCACTTCCCGAAGCCGCGCCCGCCTGTGCCGCGGCCGCGCCACTTGGTGCCCGTGGCAGTGCCAGCCTGTGCCCGAGGCTGCGTCGCTGTGCCGGGGACAGGATGCGCGGTGCTGACTCCCTCCCCGAGCCTGGCTGAAGTCACTGTTTTCGCTGAGTGATGGCTAAGAGCGGCTCTGCGCTGGCGGCAAACGGGAATGTTCAGCGGGAGAGGGACACAGGATGCGGATTTCTCCCTTTAAGTCTTTTTGATTGGTTTCGGATTTAGACTTCTCAGAGGAAGAGTTTCAGTCCTCCGCTTATTTGTTTATTTCATTTGCTTCTGAGAAGTTTTTCTTGAACATCTATCTCCCC
>VZRX01018138.1:0-83577 GCA_013398075.1 Notiomystis cincta | reverse complement strand
GCAAGGAGCGGAGTCGGCGCTGCGCTGCTGTCGCCGCCAGGGCTGAGCCGCCCGGGCTCAGCGCAGGGCGATGCTACAGTTACGCCTGACAGAGGGATTGTTTGTAACTAATGCACCCGGGAATAACTTCCCAAGGGCCCAGACAGGGTCTCAACCCGAGTTACTTCTGCCTAGAAACGGGGTCAGTTTCTCTAGATGGTTTTCAGCCAGCCCGTCTTAGCCATCGACTTGCTCGTTCCCGTATCTCGCCATATTGCTGTCCTAAAACTTTTTCGCAGAGTACTTGTTTAATTGTGGAATTACAACTTGAGGAATAATGTCTTGGTATCGTTCGCCCACTCGCGCTCCCGCCCGAAGGGGAATGGCAAAAGGTGAGAATGGAAGGAGGCAGAGGGCTCCGACCCTCTCTGAGCGTTGGGTTCATCCCCCGAATATCAAACGCTGCACAGAGAAGGGAAAAAACCTTTTCCTACTCCGGTGGTGCTGGCGTAGGGTTGGCTAGGAATCTGCGTTGAGTTAGCAAAGGTCTCCCAGCTATTGGATGCAAAAAGTTAGGAGCACAGTCGAGTCCGCTCTCTCCTATGTGGAGCGCTTATCCCGGCGCGGGTTCACCCTGCGATCATCAGCGCTACTGAATAAGTTACAACAACCGCCAGTTTTCACTCTCGCTCTCTCAGCTGATGGGAAATGCCATACTCCGCGCTGGAGACACTTCCGCGCCCCACTTTCCATCGGAAGCAGTTTTCACCGCAAAACATTTGCAGCTCTTAGTATATATAACACTTTATACAGCTTAAAGAGTCAGAGGAGTACGGGCAAGCGAGCGCTGG
Organism: Notiomystis cincta; assembly: GCA_013398075.1. Classification (NCBI taxonomy): domain Eukaryota; kingdom Metazoa; phylum Chordata; class Aves; order Passeriformes; family Notiomystidae; genus Notiomystis; species Notiomystis cincta. The sequence goes on along the minus strand of VZRX01018138.1, from coordinate 82,747 downwards.
GACGCGGGGCTCGGATGCTTTCCAAGGTGAAAATAACGCTCATCCCACACCATCAGACCTATGAGGCGCGGTAGGAACGACGCGGAACCCCTCGGACCCTCCCGGAGAGAGAGGGGCGGAAAGGCCAGCGAGGGTAGGCAGACCTCCGGGCCGGCTCGCCGGGCGGTCGGCACCCAGCCGTCCCTGAAGTCCCCGCAACGCCGCGCCGCGGGACCGCTCGGCTCTCGCCGCTGAGGCACCCGCTTCAGAAACGAGTTCTTCGGGACAACTTGGAAACGAGTGCCGCTTGCTGCACTGTGAGCCGGGGAAGGGAGGCTCAAGCTATGGCTCTGCCAGGGCTTTGGCTTTTGTGCAAACGATGAGACTGGGCACTGACCGATTTCGCAAGAAGCTTAGGGAAGGCAGACCCAAAAAGTCAGAATAGGTACACCGAGCTCCAACGCTGTTCCTGCTTATTTCAGACTCCAGGGCTGCGTGGCGGCAAGGGCAGGGGTTTCTGCCCTTCCCAGAGGGAAGGCGAGGGCCGGGGTCTCCGCAGCCGCCGGCGGGCGGGGAGGCATTGCCCCGCCGGCCCCAAGAGAGATTGAGTGTGGCTGCCCACTGGCAAAGAGGCACGGCCGCTGAAGGCCGGCTTAGCAAGGCTGGTGGCCCGTCGGACTCCGCTAGGGCGGGGAGGGGAGGCAACAGCCCGGACCCTCGCACCACAGCCCCGTTTAAGAACCGGGTAGGGGGTGACTCCACTGGGCCACTGTGTGTGCTCAGTGCGTGTGTGTGCGCGGAGGGTTGCTCATCCCGCCTCTGCCTTATTGGCTGCAGAGGCGGTGTCGGGGCCCCCCTTCGCCGGAGACCTCGCTCCCTTGCAGCCCCCGGACTCCGGGAGCGCCTCCCCGCGGGCCCGGGGCTAGAGGTCCCGACTCGGCACCTCTGCACTTGTACCGGGGGGAAAAGGGGGAGGAGGAGNAGAACAGGAAGAGAGGGAAGAGGCAGCAGCCGCCGAGCGCCCCTTGCTCCAGCTAAATCCTTGCTGCCGTGTCCAGGTGCTGGTGTCGCGGACGGACACGGAGCCCCCAGCCCGGCCCGCAGCCGCCTTGTCATGCTACCCAAAGTGGAAACGGAGGCCCTGGGACTCGCCCGGTCGAATGGGGAACAGGGGCAGATGCCGGAAAATATGCAAGGTAAGGGGGGAGACGCACGGCGCTTCCCCTCCGCGCACGCTCGGGTTTCTTTCGGCAAAGCGCCCCTTCGTCCTGCCATAAAAGTTTGCGGCATTTGCTTGCGAGCTGTCCCGTCACGCCCTCTCCGCGCCCCGCCGAGCCCCTGCCTCGAACGGGTACCGGGTGCCGGGGTGCCAGGGACGAGGCGACCACAAGGCCCTGCTCAGAAGGTGCAAACGGGGCCGAGGAGCCGTCAAGCATCCGGCCGGCGGGAGCCTACCCTGGGTGCAGACGTCCCGTCGGACACTGCCCGGCCCCGCTGCAGATTCAGGGGATCTCGGTCTAATCCCCGTTCCGCGCAAAACTGCCTCGAAGTTTATGACAGGGGGAGTTACGCGTGGAAGTTCTGGCGAACACCCCGTGTGCCACACGCCGTCCCGAAACGGGACCCGAGGGGTCTATTCCGCGGGTGCGGCGCCCACAGGTACCGTGCAGGTGGCAGCGGCGGAGTCGCGAAACTTCGCGGGAGAGAGCTCCGACTCCGTGGCGGATTTGCGCTCTTGCGGGGTACCCAGGAAAGCAGAAGGATGCCCGAGCTGCGAATGTCTGTGTGGGGTGGCGGGACCGGGCTGTTCCCGGTGCCCCGCTCGGGGCTGGAGCGGTGGTGGAGGGAGGCGGCGCAGACCCCGCCGAGAGTCGCTCCCTGCCTTGGAGACGGCAGCCCGGTATGCGGGCACTGCCCGCCCCGCGGGGCTCTCCCGTGGCAGAAACTCCCGTCCTGGCTGCTCTTTAGAAACTATACCCTCTCCTCTCGGAAGCCTGCTGGGAAGTAGGAGCACGGTGGGCCGAGGGCTTCGGAGGTCCTGTGGGGGACCCGACCGCCCCTTTCCTCTTCTGCGGAGGAGGCTCAGTGCAAGGGCGCGGCCCTCGGAAAACCCCTGCTTTCCCACTTGGTTTTTCCTACGGGGAGGGGAACTTCGTCCCAGCGCCGGACCCTGGAGCTGCGACCGCGGGAGCGGAGGGGAGGGCCGGGCCCTCCTCCTCCTTCGCCTGCGGCCGCCCCATGTCCGCCCCACGCCGCTGACAGGCGGCTATCCCCGGCCGTGCCGAGGTGGCTCAGGAAACGTTTTGCCGGCAGTGTGACGGCAGGATACGGCCCCCGCGCTCCCCGGGAGCTTCCTCGAGCGCCAGGGTGCAGCCCCTTGCCTTGGCAAGGCGGGCGGCCGGGCCGGGAGCTTCGGGCGGAGTCTGACCGCCCCGGTGCCCCCGAACCGTGGCAGCCGCAGAGTTAAAGACAAAGAGGCGACAACCTAAGCAGTCCAGCGGCGATGCCCGGCGTCTCTCGCCGTGTTCAGGAGTCCTCCGCTGCCACCGTGCTTGCCGATCAGGTCGGAGGTTTAGCAGCAGGGAAGGGGAAGGAAACCAGCCCTGCACTGAGCAGCAGTTTCTTCTTAGGAATAACCGGAGCGGCTGACTGGGCTCCTTGAGGGGGGAGCCCGCCTCGAGTGGGCGCGCTCCGTGCTTTCATTCCGCGTATTTTAGCCCACTGTTCCCTCCTGACGGCCGGCTCCTCCCTGCATTTCCCCCGGGCGGCAGAAACTTCAGGCGGCCCGGCGTGCAAGTTTCACGCCAGCCCCCGGCAGCGAGGGGACGGTCTGCCGGCCGGGCAGACCCTGAGCGCATCCCCCGGGCACGGCGGTCCCGCCTCGGGTCCCTCTGCCGACACGTGCACGGCTGAAAAGCGTCTCCCCCGTGGCCACGGCCCCGGTGAGGGCGACAGCCGGGCGTGCCGGCACGCAGGGCTCGCCCTAACCCGCGGGGTTGGTGGTCACCCCGAAACGACGGGCTTGGGAGGCGCGGAGGACGTCGTTTTAGGCTGGTTTTGCAAGTAACTAGCTTGGATTTCACACGGTGCAAAAGTGCTGGATCTGTGAGTTAAAAGTTTAGTCTAGGTAAAAATTTGCGGGCTGATGTTGAAAGAAAACTTTAAGAGAAAATAATTACTTTCAATATACAAGTGACAATCTTTTCGTTCTGCTTTTTTAAAGCTTGTCCCTGATCATTTTCAGTTTTAAATTAATTCTTTCAGTTTGTGATTCCATAAAGTGAGGACTAGGCTAAAGGCATCCTATAAATATTTAGAACATAAAACTTAGAAGCTGGTGTGTTTTGTTACACTTGCTAAATACCATGCAGATTTGCTGATGATGGAAAGTTGCATATCTCCATGCAATTGGTTTCTTTTAAATAAACCTTTTTTCTCCCTGTTTTCAGTGGTGTGCTTGTTTAAGTAAGCTTTTTCCCTAGATGAGAAAACTGCAGAATATTTGAGTTAGTAATGTAAATTCTAATTGAATATGCTATTTCTCCTTTCCCCCAGTGTCTCAGTTTAAAATGGTGAATTACTCTTATGATGAAGACCTTGAAGAGCTGTGTCCAGTCTGTGGAGACAAAGTGTCTGGGTACCACTATGGACTTCTCACCTGTGAAAGCTGCAAGGTTCTGTATTAATTGCTCCATAAAAACACAAGTATAGCCAAAATGTTTCAAATATAAGCAGGGAAAAAAGGATAATTGAATAAACCAGATGTACAAGATTTTGAGTTATTTCTAATATGTTTCCTAATACATTCACATAAAATAACCACCAAAAACCTTTAGTATGTAGAAGTCTCTTTGAGAGAGACATCTGCACAAATGGAAACTACTTGGACTCTTGCATTGTAGTTTTGTCATTGTTTTTTAGTATTTTGTTGTCGTGATGTAGTTCTAGAACAACTTTCATTCCTAACTGTGCTAAATATTGGTTTTAGTTGATTTATATGCATCCAGAGTATTTCTTTTTCTGGAGGATAAAGTAGGAAGATTGTCTTCAATGCAGATCAGCTTTGCAAAATCTAATGCAGCTTTCTTAAGATTTTATTTTCATCCTTCAATATTGCAATGTAAATTCCTGTGATTATAATGACCATACACTTTTTTTATGCAAACTGTAACTGCCAGAGCTCACTTGATACACAAAGTCAAGTAACCAGTTAACATATAGAAAGATGAATATACCTGTGTTGGTCAATTGTGCTATAAGGTTGAAATAATTGTAAATTTATGACAGGTCAGATTTTTCATGTAAAATTTTTTAAGGTTTTTTGCAGTTATTAAAGCAGTGCACTGTAAGTGAAATTCCTTTGCCAGAACAATGCAATTTAAAACATTTAGTTGCATGGAAAAATTAACTTAGCCCACAATATTTTCACTAAAAAAATAATCAGTGAGAAGTGAATGACAAGCACTTACTATGCCTCCAGCATGCCCCACTGGGATGTAAAATAGCCAGAGGTCCTCTGTATTTCTCTTATCTTTGCAACAGTATTCCTACTTATTTCATGCAAAACTACTTTAAAAGGAAGACTTTAGTAATTCTGCAATGATTAAAGAATAAGAAAGGAAGTGGTCAGTGTCACTATTTCTGCCACCAGTGTTAGAAGCACAGAAGGCTACAGCCTCCTTAAAGTGTCACCAAGCTTTGCCATTAGGTCTATCAAATGCAGTACTAACACACAAAAATCTCCTCTGGAACCTGGTGGCTTTCTCCTAAATCCAGCTGACTAATTTAAAATCAACAGTGTAACTTTGTAAGTGCTCGAATGGCATGTGAAAATTATATTACAATGATTTCCATAAAAAGCTGAAACACACGTTCAAGCAAAGGCTAATTTTTGTGTCTGTCATACAGGGGTTCTTTAAGCGAACAGTCCAGAATAACAAGAGGTACACATGTATAGAAAATCAGAACTGCCAGATTGACAAAACACAGCGAAAACGATGTCCTTACTGTCGATTTCAAAAGTGTCTAAGTGTTGGAATGAAATTGGAAGGTAAGAGCTATAGTCTTGCTGATATCTTCAACTATACTACAAAATTATAGGATGAGATGTTAATACATTGTATATTAGATTTTAAAGTTGTATAGTTATGGCTTTAAAATTATCATAAAAGATTGCTTTGTATGGTCAGTGAAATTGTTGCTTTATTAGAAAATCTAATAAGTAAATGGTACATCACTACCATTTGGGAACCAGTCAAAACCATAATCCATTTTGTCATATAAGTATATAGTTGATATTTCAAGCTTTTAAAGTTTATGAATTTAAGAACGTAGATTGAATAGTTTTGCGGATTTTAAAAAACTTAATTTAGATTAAAAATAAAATTTTTAACAAGTGTCCAGATTAGAAAAAAAAAATTCATTTGCTAGGGAGAGCGATCTGGTTTTATTTATATTTTATCTAGGGTTGGGTTGTTTTGGGTTTTTTACATATACTCTTCTGACAACATCCAGAACATAAAGAAACAGATAAACTAAGGGTTTTTCTCACACTGACTTGCCTTTGAGATTAAGGAACCAAATAATCTCTAAAGCTGTGTCCTATATTTTTGTGATGCTACACCTGCAAGGTTTTTGCAATTGAAAGAGAGTAAGGCATTTTGAAGTTTGCTTTTTGACTTCATTTCACTTTCTCATCTACAGAGAACAATGAAAAGTGTACAATACCCTCTGAGATAACCGAATGCAAAAATATCATCAACTTGAATTTGTGAATCATACATAGTTCATTCTAACTTTGATATATAAAATATTAAAATTCAGATTTCACAGCAGATGACATTTTTCCTTGACCAAGGACAAGCTCCTAAATTCCTTACTGTTACAACTGTACTGAAATGACATTCACCCTAGACGCTTAACCAGGAAAAATCAGGCCAAGGAGGAAACCTGTAAGCCATGAAGGGAACCAGAAAGGATAAGACCCAGTCACCAGGCTCTGGCAAACAGAAGCTGTTGATATAACTGAAGATAAACAAAAAAATCAGTCTTCTGCAGTTTAGTTGATTCAAGTGTTGTATTTGCCCACAAGACTGAGCTAGCACTGATACACTGCACTAAACATCTGAATCATGGTGTGTGCTTCCAAATTCAAATAGTACAATAACAGGCCATGTGGAATCCTTTTGTCATTGTTGGCATTAAGAAGGATCAAATACATTTGTCTACTCCTACTTTTAACTCCTCTCACATGCTGACAATGATACAAGACCAAATTTTGTCTTCGCTGATTACATAAAGTTCATCTTAAATTTAAGTAGGATTTATACAAAAGCACTTGCTAATCCAATTTTGCTCGCAGTTTTTAATTGCAGAGTACCTGTGAGGATACTGTGTATACAGATTTAAAATTAATTATATTTACTAGTGATATAATTAATTCTGCACATTTTGTTTAAAGTCAACATTCAGCAGCAATATTGGCAGCTCATTTTTCCTACAAATTCAAGCAAAGCACCTGTAGTTTTAAAGGTACTTCAGAAAATATACTTTTGCTTCCTTATCTACACATCGGTGCAACTTCTTTTCCTTTGTTTAGAAAATTGGAAGAACATATGCTCTCCTAATTGTAAATACTTGTGACATTTATATGTGTATTTCCCTGATAGTAATATATATAGCCTTAAAAGTCTAGTTCAATTTACCATGGACCAAAGCAACCATTAAACGTTAAAGTCCTTACGATAAGGTACAGTATTATGCGTATCTAGCATTCATAATAAATTTTTAATGTCCTATTAATCCCTAAGATAAAAAGCTCAAGAACTTAACCTCCAGCAATCTCAGCAGTCTCAACATGTCACCAGGCTGTCAAAGGTTCCCCTTTCAATCTAATTGCCGTTGGGCAAGGTGGGCCTGGTGAAAGCTCCTCGCTAGTCCATTACATAGATCCCATGGTGACAGACACTGCGGTGACAGAGACCACCGCATGACTCCCAAGGCAGCTGTTGAGTAGGATTTGTTTTAATTATTTCTAATTCCAGAGATATTATAAACCAGAACAGTGTCAATAGTTTCTGTTTCACTTCTATCTTCCACGTGGAAGGCAGTAAGCTGACAGCTTTCTCGGTGCACATTCCAACTGCAGCTAAACATTTCCATAGAGCTGTTCAGCTAACTAGAAATCTCAAAGTTTTACACCAACCTGAACAGAATCATCAAAAGGAAATGTATTCCCTTTTGTGACTACTGAACATTTCACAATTTACATTTCAGATGTTTTGCTGTGGTGGAAGGCAGTAATGGAATGATTATAATGAGACAATGTGGTCTGCTGGATACGTCTCAGACAAATTCTGGACTTCAGCCCTTGTTTCTTAATGACATAGTAGCTTGATATAAACCCAAATGTTCATTGAGATTTCCACATGATCCTATGGCAGGTGTGAAATTCCTGTAGCCATCCATTGTGTTTGTTCCTGTGTCCTAATCAGTGTCAAGAGAAGTCCTTCTTTGTTAGTAATATATGCATGTGACATTTAAATCACTAGAAAAAAGTGATATTTGATAAGTCAAAATAAATCTTTTTCTTTAGGAATAAAAGTGCAACTCTGAATTTGGAAAAAAACAAAAAAAGAGTTACATTTTTACATTTCTGCTCTTTCCTAATATATGTTTAATTAAGAATGTTGATTCCAAGTATTAATAATTATTTATTAATTATCCTCCTCTCCCCTGACAGCTGTGCGAGCTGACCGCATGCGTGGCGGTCGAAACAAGTTTGGACCAATGTACAAGAGAGACAGGGCATTGAAGCAGCAGAAGAAAGCTCTTATCCGAGCAAATGGACTTAAACTGGAAGCCATGACTCAGGTGATCCAAGCAATGCCCACTGACCTGACAATATCCTCTGCAATCCAGAACATCCATTCAGCTTCTAAAGGCCTACCTCTGAACCATACTGCCTTGCCTCCCACAGACTATGACAGGAGTCCCTTTGTGACCTCTCCCATCAGCATGACCATGCCGCCCCACGGCAGTTTGCAAGGCTACCAAACCTATGGCCATTTTCCAAGCCGTGCTATCAAGTCCGAGTACCCTGACCCTTACACTAGCTCACCAGAGTCAATAATGGGCTACTCATACATGGATAGTTACCAAACAAGCTCACCAGCAAGTATCCCACATCTGATATTGGAACTCCTGAAATGTGAGCCTGATGAGCCACAAGTCCAAGCTAAAATCATGGCATATCTGCAGCAAGAGCAAGCCAACAGAAGCAAACACGAGAAGCTCAACACATTCGGGCTTATGTGTAAAATGGCTGACCAAACGCTCTTCTCCATTGTTGAGTGGGCTCGGAGCAGCATCTTCTTTAGAGAACTTAAGGTAGGTAACAAACTTATGTTATGTTATCAGTCAGTCAAGAAAAAAATACTGTTTCTTACAATCTTGTACTTCAAGCAGGAAAGCATGGGTTTTGTTTTCTTCCCCCCCAAGCATCTCATTCTTTATTTATTTGGCTTGAAGTAGGCAGACTGTTACAAAGAGAAACTTGCGGCTGACTTCCACCTGAGCCTTTAATTGGCGGTAACAAAGAGATTCAATATTCAGATCAGCTTTTCTGTGCTTCAGTATTTATCACAACTATTGTTAACATCCATAGGGCCTCACATAATTCTACTCCTTCCTTGTCAGCATCGCTCACTGCCTGGCTTGTACTCAGGGTTAAAAGCACACCTGTTACACCATTCCACATTCATTTATATAATTATTTCATTACCTTGTTTAACATATGGGTGAATGCCATTTCTATCCATCCCCATTCACACTTTAGATAAGTCCATATTTGGAATATTCAGTTTCTCTATGGGATATTATTTTATACATTCCTGTGTGTCTGATTAACCATGCAGGCTGAAACCTAAGCAGGATATACACAGAACAGAAAGCAAGGAGGAAGTAGATAGTTCAAGGACTCCTTTTGGTTCTCATCATCCCTGATATATGGGGGATTCCTTTAGTCTAGGCTGCTACAATGACCTCTAGGCTCTTATTTTTGTTGGAGCACCCAGGAAATTCTCATGCACAGCTTTCAGGTGGACAGAAAATCCCCCATTCACATTTTTCAGACTTATTGTTAAAGCAGCTTTCTGGCCTTTCAGATCAGGTCTGAAATTTTAAGCCAGAAATTTGAGATCAGACAATAAATATGAACTACAGTTTTTAACTACTGTCTTGATACAGAAATTAGCTCTGAAAGAATAATCTTCAGTCTCAAAATCCCCTCAAGATGATGAACTCAACTCACATCTGAATTTCCCTGTCACATTGCTAGTTACTGTGTCTATTACAGAGAGCTGTTCTTGCCACAAGTATTTGCTACTGAAATCTGTAAACTTTTGTGACCGCCCATAATTTTTGACTACTTTCAAGCTAAGGGAAAATAATTCAGCTTCCAATACAACAATTACTGTAGGATTTCACTGAGAATTGAATCTACATGAGTTAAGAGCACAAAAGGGAGATCCATTGAAAAGCTGCCCTCAGAAAGCTTGTCACAGCAGTATGTCTGTCATGACCATGAGGACATGGACACATGAAATAAAGTCTGATTACAAGAAAAGCGAGCTGTATATGCTGCATATACAACTCCAGCTTCTCTCCAGGTTTTTTTGTGAGAATCATTGAAAACTCTGTCTATATAAAGAGAAAGAAGAGAAGAAGCTTACTCAGAGAGGAAAACCAAAATGCATTAAAAAGAGGAAAGGATTGTCACAAGTTTGCTATCTCAGTACAATTTTGTAGTCAGCTGTAAACCATGCTACCCATTTTAAATAATTTAAAAATTGAAATTGAGAACATGTTATATTTCCAATAGACTATGTGGTAAATATCTGAGACCAGATCTTTCTATCCATATGCTGGGGAGTACTTTAGTCTAGAGTAACAGTGTTAAAATTGACTGTCTTGCAGACACATTTCAGTGCACAATTTTTTAAGTTACGATCTGCCCTAAAATTCCATGTATGATTAAAGTGACAAATTTTATAAGCATTCAATATGCTATACTGGGACCAGTTTTAAAGATGGCCTTCACCTCCAACCTCAGCCCGAATTATAATCTTCAACCAATTATTTTTACTAGTATGGACACAAAAGATGCAGAAATCTGTTTATGAAAATGCTGACCAACTTCTCCTGGTTCTGGATGTATTTTATGTTACCATGTACACACAGACTTCTGGAAATACATATATTCTAAAAATTTGCTACATAGAGCTTTGGCTCATGAATTGATTTTCACACATTTCACACATTTGTAGAAGGCATTGCTTTCACTGTAGTGTTTGTACCCTTTGCATCTTGAAAGCTTTGAGGTCAGACAGTTTCATACCTTCTGGTGTATCCAGATTATTTTTTTCAACTGGACAAGATCAACAAAATTGCACAGCATTCCAGAACAATAACAACTCATTCAGAAAAACATCCACATCCAAAATTTAGGGACCACATTATACACAATGCTAAGACCTTAAAGCTTTTCAATTTCAAAAGCATGTTTAGATCAGACTCTACATTTTTAACAGCACTGGGTAACAGCACCTCTCTTTTCAGTTGAGAGGACACAAAAAATATTTTAGAAAAATATTTCCAAACCTTTCCTGAATGCCGCTCTCTTCTATCCATCCATGATTTCAGGTTCTTATCGAGGTAGTAAAAGCAGCTATTTCAGATTGCTCCACAGGACATAAATATCTGTGCAAGAGGGTGAAAAAAAAGCCACCTAAGGATATGACAGATTTTAAATGCAGAAGGAAGGGGAAGCAATTGGGATAAAAACACAATTAGATTTTCAGAGCAGCTAACTTTGTTTCCTATCTATTCTCAGCTGAGAAGTACATATTTTCTCAAAAAGATATTTTACTCTTATTCCTACCTATCTAAGCAACTGAATATTGAGATGTCTTTTAGATAAGAGAGGTGTATTAGCAGATCTCTGGGACTAAAATTTTAAATTACTCAAATGATTAGACAGTACAAAATTATGAATGTGGTTTGTATGAAATTCATCTTGACTTTGTCATGCTGAGCAATGCCTTGCACAACTGGCTGTGAGTTACTAGGCAGCATGTGTGTGATTATTTACTGTATCTTTTCACTTCTTTCTAATTTTGCCTTACACTCTTGTCTCTTCAATTAATATAAAGGAGCAATCATTTTCATTTCTGCTAAAGGTAGAGATTTGTAGTTAGAGGGAGGATTTGATAAAAAATGCCATCCCAGTCCATCAGTGGTTTAGGCCACATTTACCCTAGAGATAATAACAAAAACCCACCACTGAGCTAGAGCTTTTAAGTTTTCCTTATCTCTTCCCTTTTGACTGATTTGTTTTTTTAAAGAGATCTCAAATGAAAACAAACCTGTTTTAAAACTTTGTTTTCTGAAGCTTTTACCAGTTTAAGCTTATCACAATCTTCTCACTTGTTGCTCTACAAATTTTCATCATCTCTTTTGGAATATGTTACACATTTAAGAATGTGAAAGGGAAAAATATTAACTGCATAGAACTACCCACAGCAGGCACTGCATTTGAATATGACCTGTGTATGGATTTGAGTATGTAGTTTAAGGCTAATGTTCACACTTGCTGAGGACCAGATCCCCTCATCTTCCTGCGGGATATCGGAAACTAAGGGAAAAATTAAAGAAGCCAACTAGTCAGGATTAATAATAATGTCAGAGTAGAATCCAAAACAGCCAGTTGCAATCCAGTAAATTTTAATTTAACACCTGCTAAAATCCCAAACATCTCTTGTGAAGTCTTGTGAAGTCAGAATACTTTGTAACAAATAATTAAGTCATAAATTCTGGGGGTTGACATTACATATTACTTTTTTATTCATAATGAGATATATTTCTGTTTGGTTCTTTATACACAAATGAAATAATACAGAGGTAACATCCCAATAGACTCAGGATGATCGTGATAGTGATAGTGATAGTGATAGTGATAGTGATAGTAATAGAATAGTAATAGTAATAGTAATAGTAATAGTAATAGTAATAGTAATAGTAATTAGTAATAGTAATAGTAATAGTAATAGTAATTAGTAATAGTAATAGTAAAGAAGGCCTTTGTTTGCTATTCTGGAGTTGTTGAAGGCACAGTAAATATAAAAGTAAGATATATCCATCTTATCCTCAGCTAAGAAAACTCAGGAGTGCCCTGGGGATGCTAGATTTGTCACCAGCTGTCTTAATCAGGTGAAAGGTCTTTGCACAGAGCTAAAAAGAAAATATTTCAAGGGTTTCTAGAGTCCAAAGGCTGCCTGGCCCCAAGAAAGGATGCAGACAGCTTATCTGGACTGGTTTTTCCTCATTAGCCCACACCAGGGAAAATTCAAAGACTGCTTCCAGAGCTAAGTATTCCTGAACCCATAAAAGAAAGCAGTCTCTGCCTGGGACAGGAGAAACACCTGGACTGTAGAACAGTCCTCAGGATACTTTCTTCTGGCTGAGGATCAGAAAGTCAACTAAATGTTAATAGTTACAAAAAAGGCCCTAAAAGAATGGTGACTCACAAAAAATACTACCTTGCCTTATTTGTCTGTTTTAGTGAGGATGTCACAGGTCAAAGTACTATGTGAGCACAAACCATGTAGTGAATGATTGCAGGAAGAACGACTGCACTTCATGGTAAAGAAGCTCATTCTACAATTATTCACTCTGTTTGCAAATTTAGACCATTCATTGATGTCTGACTGTATCAGTCCCAAGCCAGATTTCTTGCTTTAAGTATAAATCTGCTCATACTTAGATTAGCTGTGGCCTTCAAAGTGCTTTAATCACATATCTCCAAAGGACCCTTTCTATAGAACTTGCACTGTACATGGCCTCACAGGTATTTTGGTAGCTTATAAACTAACAAAGGCCTAGCTTTGTGTTACTATTCCCCAGAAGTGCAACTATATCCTCAGTTTCAACTTATTTCTGTAAGTGCAAACTTAATGTGAATAGGATTAACAGAATGCCTGGAGGATCTTAGATTTCTGTGAAATCTATTTAGATAAATGTAATAATTAAATACTCTATATACCAGCTTTGACTTCAAATTTCAGTCTATATGTAGTTGTGTATTAAGAAATGCATAGAAAATAAGGAATTACAGAAATCCAATTATTGAATGGAATTAGCACAGAATAGCAAAAATATTTTTGGGGTTCGCTGGGGTTTTGTTTTTTGAGAAAAAATCAGCAGTGAAATACCTTTAAAAATTTCTTCAGGATGATGAAAGGTTGATATATTATTTGGATTTAAGTAATCAAGTGCAATTTGATAACTTCAAGTGCTTTTGGACTTTGTAGTGTGTGTTTATCAGGACAGGAAATGTAACTCACATAGCTGATGAAATAAAATTTCTGCAGTGTTCTTTCAATCAGGGAAGTTGCCAGAAACTGAGGTGCAGGACTACCCTTGATATCAGTAATCAGATTAGTTAATATGTTGTCATGTGTAACTGCTTACTTTTAGTCTGGCATCAGTGTACCTGGATCTAAGGAAAATATTCCTTGAACATTTAAAAATGTAGAGGAACACTTTGTTAGAATAAACTTCATTATGATCTTTTGGCTCTTCTCTGAACAAAGGCTGTGACTGAACACTGTATTTCAGCATATTTCACATGTGGGCATGTGATTTTGCAGCCTTTCTCAACAGTTTGTTCAGTGCTGGCATGTATTTTAGGCATAAAGAGAAAGATGACATTCTCTTATGCCCTTCCATGTCAGAGCTGGTACTTTAGCGTCACTCTGCTGTAGGATGTTATCACCCCTGATAGCAGGAGACTGAGTTTAGTCTCTCTGGATTTAGTAATCTTCTATCTAATACCCAGCTGAGCATCATGCTGTGACTAAGAACTATGCTCCATGTAGGTGTTTTTGGAAGCACTGGCAGTTCTGCACCTGAGTGCACCTGCAGCTTACCAGGAATTCACCAGCAAAGTTACCCAGCTTGCTTGTTGTAGTTGCTGTGAACAGCTGGGGTGCAGTGACAAAGTTTTGTTACTTACCACAGAAAATCTGAGTGAGTAACAACTGTGAAAGCTGCCAGGCCCTAAGCAGAGATTTAGCAGCCTGATGTATGGACACAAGGACTTACACAGCTACAGCCACTCCTGCTACAAGTCCTGAAGCAGACACTGAGTTAATTTGAGGTACTGGTTACACAAAACAGAAGTTTAATATTACAGTTTAATTGTTTACCTTCAAAGTGTAAGCTTCCAATTTAGTTTGACAATTGCCAGCAGTGGCATAGAAAGATCACTTGGGTGTGTTAGCAAATGCATATCACATTGCTGTAGGGCAAGATGAAAAACCAGTGCTCTTTTAGATCTTGCATGCTGTGAGTAGTCCAAAGTGATGTTAAAGTTAACTGCAGCAATAACTGCTGTACTAAGAAACTGAACAGGGAATGCTCAGCCATGTTGACAGTCTGTGGTATTTTCAGACAATTTTATCTGTTATTTTCTGCTGTGAATGCCTGATCACTTTGCCAAATTATGGACAGCCTTTAATTAAAAATGAAACAATTCCATCTCTTGGAAAAATCAGATATATTGCCTGATTTCACTTAGTACAGTCACATGTTTATCGTCAATTACAGATCTTCACTTGCAAAGATCTCTGGTTTCTGCAAGTTTTTGCCCAAAAAAGAGCCATTTTTCCATCTGCAAATTATGATATTTTGTATAACCAGGCTGTAGATCTTACTGCAGGAAGAGAACTTGTTCCTCTCCGATGCAGAGTTTTTGTATAATACCTGTATCATTCAGATCCAGCACTTGTATACGATACCTGTATCATATTTCTGTTCTATGGGATGGTTCCCAGTTACAGTGGAAGTTTGCATCTATAAATTTATCAAGGCTGGTCAGATTTAAAGATGTTCTTCTGTTAACCTGTAGCCTTTAGGATCCCCTACGGTAAGGATGAAATCCCAGCCATACTGAAGTCACAGACTTCCTATTAAGCCCTGCTGAAGCTGCATCATATAAATGAATGTTCTTCTATATGGCCATATGAGAGCCTTGTAGAAGTACATCTGAACAAAACATACCGAGGAGAGTGAGAAACTGTAGTTTCTCACCACGAATGTTATTGGTGCTGCCTCTAGAAGCACCGCAAATGTTTTCCACAACACTCAGTCATCAGACTCATTGGAGAGAAGGCCTTAAGCTGAGAGCTTTCAAACTGTGCTGCAAATCGTAGGATCACTCAGAACAGGTTAGACACCTTAAATATATATACATAAACACAGGAATGTACTAAAGCACTTAGGTATCTTCCATTCCAGCACAGTTTTATTCACAGTTAATGTCAGCAAAATCACAACACACCATCTTAGCCCCTTATAAAACTGATTTGAAACATTTGCTCTCCGTGCACCACAGAAACCGCCGGGCATGGCAGCCCCATCGCCTCAGCCTGACTGAGGGGCAGGGGCCGCCATCCCCTCAGAGAACTGTCCCACTCCGCCTCCCTCACAGAGCCTTGGGAGCCCCAAGGACAAAGTAGGCTTGGAGAGGACAAGACAAGGACACCTACCGGCAGTGAGGGAGCGCAGGGAGCGCTGCTCCTTGGCTGCTCCTTGGCTGCAGCTTGAATGGCGTCGTGAGTGAGGCGCAGGTGGGGCCATGAGGGGTGTTGGGGCTGGCAGGTGAGGCGAGGGGCTGTGCCCAGCGCAAATGACATGGGAGAAAAGCCGAAAAAAGGGGCTGATTCGGGCCACGGCTCTGCTCCCCTGGCGCGTTCCTGCTCCTGATCTGAGGCTGCCTCTGGGCCGTGCGAAGGGCCCGGGGCTGGCAGCCCGGGGTGCCGCCCGCAGCTCTGCGCCCCAGTGCCGCTGCAGCGCGGGCAGGGCAGGGCAGGGCAGGGCAGGGCAGGGCGTGTGGCGGGGTCCGTGCCCAACCCGGGCTCCGGCCTCGAGGGGCTGAGGGGCTCCAGCGGCCCTCCCCGGGAAGGGGCCGCTCACTCCCCTGCGTTCCCCCTCGAGGGGCTGCGGCGGACTGCGTGCCCTCCGCCAGCCCAGCCGGCGGTTCCCGTGTCACACGGGGCCAGGAGCACTGACCGCCAGCCGCGGGGCCAGGTGCTCTCCGCAGAGGGGCCGCCCGTACCTCAGCCCGCCCGCGTCCGACTGCGGGGCAGCGCCCAGGGGCCGAGAAAGCCTTTCTGCTGAAAGGTGAACCACCAGTTAGTTTTGCTCTAACATTTCCCCAGATCCGACTGCTTTCAATAATTGACATGCATCATTTTTTTCCCTAAAATGTTCTGTATTTGCTATTTTGAAATAGGGACTGAAAGTTGTTGCTACTGGCATCACTACAGGCACATTTTCAGTGCAACTGCAGAAGAAACAAAAGGGCAAATTTAAGAAGGAATGAAGGAAAACTAAGAAAGTGATAAAATATGGTGCAGGTGGGAAAGTGAAGATGTAATTTTATGTTGAAGTTCTCGGTATGTTTTCTTTGCTTCTGTAACCTGTGGAAGTTCGGTTATAGGTGGTTAGGAAACCATCTGGGAAAAAAAAATGTTTAACACTGTGTCTTGGAAACACCCCACTCATTAAAGCAACCATTACTGACAAAAAAGGATAAATTAGTGAAATAAAATACTGAGTAACTGTACTGCAGTGAAAAAAGAAATGTCATTTTGTTTGATTCTGGAGTTTTCTGTCATACTCATCACTTGGAGAGGGAAAGAAACTAAAATCTGTTTTCGGAAATTCAGAAATAGAAAAATGCTCGTTACATCTAAATACAGCCCCAGCATTTGTTGAAAGAAAAGTTACTTTGATATTTGTTGCTAAATAAAATCTTGGATCAAGTAAAATTAATTAAAAAATTAGTTAAGGCAACAATAAACACAGGAAATATACATGAATAAAGTGTTCTAAAAGTCAGGCAACTCTTTTAAGACTATAAATATCACCTAAGCAAGGCCACTATAATTAGCAAAGGGTGAACAAAAGAAGACATCCAGAAATAGATGGGGAGGGGGGAGGCTGGGAGGGTGAAATGTCTTGGTTAACCTTATTTGAGTGTTCTTTCCATAGTATAGGAAATGGTTCCAGCTAGCTCATGAGTTCTGTTGGTATTAACTGATTTTAAAAAGACATTTCCATGTTGTCTCTATGCCAAGGAAATTCTTTTACTGGCGTGTTCGCTGACTACAGGAAACATCACCCTGACTAAGTGACACTGAATGTGATGAAGAATTGTATCTTTATTCTGGTGTTACAGTCAACACCACCTCTTTGTTTCATCTGGATACCTTCTGGTATTTATTGGGGAATCCTTACTGCAGTCTCCCAATTTGTCCTGAATAATGAGCAGACTGGTGGTGCTGAGTCATAATCCCTCACCACTCCAGAGGCAGCTTTGTGCATCCCTTAGGCAACTGATTAGTCTGAGGGATGATCCAGTACTTGAGGGGAGGCAGAGACACGGCTGTCTAGTCACATGCTGATCTACTTCATCCCTCTTCAAGGTATGGGCAGAAAAGACTAAGGGTAATGGGAACCTTCCTCATCTCTGTGCTGTGGCCAGAATTCACTGTGCAAGGAAATAAATATGTACCTATAACTGCTTGCTCTCCTAAACAGAGAACTGAACAAATCAGTCTTTTATATAGTATTTTTCAGTGTAAATCAGACTGTGCTTATGGACCCAGTCTTGGACTGCATATCAGAAAAAGCTTTACTGTAATCAGTGAGAATTATGTCCAAATAAGAAGTGCAAGATCTTGAATACTGTATTTCCATTGTCACACAGCATTTGCCAGTTTTCTGTTTTCTTCTGTAAAGCTGCCTGTGTCAAGCATTTAAGTTTCATTTGCTACATGTTACTTCTAAGTGTCCTATTTGTTATCTACTTTATCTTCTTTTCCTTTCTCTTGGGAATTGTGCCAGTGCCACAGCCACTACATAGGCAGCGGTAACTGCAATTATTTGTGGCTTTGGGCTCCATTGACCTTTTCCTTCCATCAATTAGTGGTTTCAGTTTCAAAATCTTTGTGCACCCTTTTTGGAAAAAGTAGAAATATTTGAGAAAAAGGTTCATGGTGTGTGGGTCATACAGGCTAGCAGTCACCATATTGATATTTCTGGAGCTCAGTAAAAATCACAATAAAACCACAAAGTTATTTAATCCTAAGTATTAACTTTCCTTCAGGTAACAGCAAAAACACCTAGAAAAAATAACAGGTGACAATTGCCCAAAGTTTCTGTTTCTGCTCCCATTCGTCCATGCAGTGATTTAGGGCAATAACAACCCTGTCCTTAGAATTGTGGGAGATGGCAGGGATGTAGTGGATTGGCTGCTGGGAGACATGAAACTAAATTAGGTGGTGATGCAAATCATCTAATGTGCAACTGGAAGCCAAGAATAATGTGTAGCTCATACCCAGATCACTATAGCATAAAATAGTTTGTTTCTTTTTTAACAACTCCACAGTCATTGATGAACCTTCTATCTACACATGGAGAGAAGAGCAGGATGCAGAAAGACAGCTGCTCACAAACAAATACTACTGAGTATTGTTTGGGTTAGTAGATATCATACTCATGGAAAACAGGAACAGGCAATTTTCTGCATCTGAGGCCAAGACACAGATTGTCCTAACACGATGTGGAATATTTGCCATATTGCTACAATTCTACCTAGACTTTCAAGTCTTTAAGAAATCCAAAATTGCTATAAGGAGTAGCACTGCCTTTCTGATGCAGGACTTGGAAAATAACAGTCTTTGTTTATAGTGCAGTGAATAAACAAAAATATTAACAACAGCAACAACTTTAAGTAGAGAAACACATGGCATTGCTTTACATTGGTTTGGACCCATCATTCAGAAGATAGGTTCTCATTTGGCAAGTGTGGTCAAGGACAATGCTGTCTCCTGACTAGGAATGAACTTTCAGAGAGTGTGTCCCCAGTAGGAAGGGTTAGACCTCAAAGTGAGTATTTACATGAGTAGCTCATTTGGTAACGTTGAACTGCATTTATTTTTAATTTGCATGCCTCTCCTTTAAATCATACCCTTCTCCTCTTGACTTCAGTGCGAGCTCCACATGTTTTGCCTTTGATTCTGCTGCATGCTGGCAATTCTAATTAGTGTTAGCACGAGTTCAGTGGAGTTTCTTGCTCTCCTTCTTTCTCTGTAAAAGAGTTTACAGATCAGGAGTTGGAGCTTTATCAAACTGGTACATGGTGCCTATCAAGAATGTATCTTCATTTCTTCTTTCTCCCAGCCAAAGTCAAACTTAACCTTTTTCTAGCAATGGTGGTGTAATGATGACAAAAATGACATTGATCATTCTAACAAGCTCCCATTAGTTTTGAAAAAATTGCTTGGTGTTGGCTTTGATTTTTTTTTAAACAGTAGCAATTTCAGCTAGTTAACACAGCCTTACTGTCTAAGTTGCTATCAAAGTAACTTGGTGCAGTAAATGCGAGTTCAAACAGCTCAGTTCTCTAGAGCTAGAGCATAAAATTCAAACTAAACCTCAGTCTGCTCTGCCCTACAGAAACGGCTCTGAATTTCAGAGATATTTTGTATAGGGACACAATGCTACATATTGAGCAAGACTGGGAGATTCCCGTCCTTTTTTGCAATGCTGCTGGTTTTGTTAAGAATAAACACCCCCTACCAAACCCTCATCATCAAACATCACATTTTGAAAACAGAAATACTGTTCCAATTTGAGATTTTAATCTCAGACTTTCATACTCATGTGTATGGACACAAACATTGAACAAGAGCTACTTTTCTCCTTCATAGGAACCGTCAAATGTGGCTTTCTGTGCTCACATAATCCTTCCAATATTTCAAAAGGCACAGAACTTCCCAGCATGATGATAAAGTTTTCCTGTGTTCCAATAATAAAAGTTGAATGTACCAGTAATTTCCAGTTCCTCTGTGGTTGGGCAGCCTGTGAAGACTAAATCAGAAGTAGCCAACCTGCAGTATCAGTGTGGGAGTCGGAAACAGATGTTCACTGGACAATACAATTCATTGTCACTGTCGATACTATATGGCACTTTTCCCAACAGAAACTGTCTGTAGCTGGAAAGGAATGTAAGGAATGATTCATGCCCCAAATTATAATTATTTGTTAAATAACTGGTAATGTTAAATATTCCTTGCTTTATTTTGTTTTAAATGCCCGAATCAGGGAGGCACAGCCACTCAAAATTACAATTACCTGGGCTTGTAGCATCTGTGTACTATGTGAACCAATTAATTTGAGGCTTTTTTCCTCAAGACAAGATATTCTGTTATATTATAACAAAGAGTCAAATTCTCTTCTTTAGAATCAGGGTAATTTAACCTTCAATTTTATAAAATATTTGCTCAGTAGCTATTTACACAAAAAGCACATAGCATGAGGTAAATGAGACAAATTATTTTATGTGAATATGAGTATCTATGAAAATTAAAATTTATTATATCTATATAATAGTATTTTTATACATATAACATTTTAAAGTAGTTTATGTCTTAGAAGTTCTAATAGGCCATTTGGGCATTAAAAACTGATCAAACACTCAAATGAGCAAAACCCTCTATTAGCATATGATGGTAGAATATGATGCCTAGCCTTGATTTCCAGATTTCATGAATATTACAAAAGCAGATGCACTAGATCATACTTACTGTAAAAGGCAGTGGATTGGGTTAGGTGCTTTTTAAATTAATTTTTTTTTCAGGGATACATCAAATGTATTAAAAAAATGCAGAAAGCCTAAGTGAAACCCAGACTAAATACAAATTAAGATATTCAATAGGAATGTAAAAGAGCTAAATATCTGACTGCCAGAAAACTTGGTTATAACACCTATATTTTACACGAAAAAGTAACACTAGGTATTTTCAAAAATGAAGACATCTGGAATTTCAGTGAAACTGGTGACAAAACTGACCTGTAATTGCTGACTCTTGTGTCTCTGACAGACTTTCTTTAGAGTTATTAAAAAGAGGAAAATGTGTGTTTAATCATACAGCCCGAACAAGAGCAAAAGATTTTAGCACTATAAAATCAAACAGCTGTCTTATTTTTATAAATGCATGTGGTAACACTTCACAGTAATCTTTTTGTAATACTGATTTTGCATTTACTGTGTTTACTGTTGCAGCATTCTGCAACAGAGTGGTTTACTGCTTTATATCAGGTTTTAGTCAACGGGAAACATGAAATGATTTTCAGCTGTGCGTTTCTTTGTAACTGCTGCATGATTTAGCCTCAAGACCTATCCATTGTCCAACTCTTTTTATGCTTTTAGATTTAGTGAATTTAGATATATTTCCATAGCGGAACACGAGGTGATTTTGAGTAAGAACTTGAACGCTGCAAAATTTTCCAAGTCGGCATGAGATGAAGCAGGATGAAATAGCTGATAAGGTAACACTTAGCACACTCATAATCGATGTGCTGAATTTCTCTGTGTATGTGTGTCTGTATAAGTGTATTTTTACATACCTTCATGGTTCAAACCGAGTTTTTCATCAACTAGATGTTGGCAAGTGCCAGAGTGACCTAGGATTAGAATGGGATTTAAACTGATCTAGCTACAGTTGTATTTCTCATTTCATCATCGTGCCAGGGATACTGTGACAGTTGTGGGTTTTCTTTAATTTATGAAATAGACAAAATTAAATGTCCATACCAGACATACCATTAGGTTACAGGGAGTAAAAGAGAAGCACTGCTTTAGGCCTTACTTTTTTGTCTGCACCC
Organism: Notiomystis cincta; assembly: GCA_013398075.1. Lineage (NCBI taxonomy): Eukaryota > Metazoa > Chordata > Aves > Passeriformes > Notiomystidae > Notiomystis > Notiomystis cincta. The sequence goes on along the minus strand of VZRX01018138.1, from coordinate 60,976 downwards.
AGCAGAGAGTCCTGAATGTACGTAACAGCTGGGAAACTTCCTATGTAGCACACAGCTTGAAAAATGAATTCAAGATTTTTTTACAAATCAATCTGATTTGGTTTATTTCAAGTGACTGTTATTCTCATTCCGTAGTATATCTCTTTGTAAAATATGAATAGGTACAGAAGTGTGTTATCTGGGTCTATTACATCATTTTTAATACTAAGTCTACTCTAATTTTTACTATCATGAGAGTTGAATCCAAATAAATGTTTTAGACTTTGAAGACTTCTCATTGCAGTACTGGAGATATCATGTGTTCATACAAAGTTTTATTACTACTTGTAATTTCAAAAATTACTTGATTAAAATAGACCCCTTTGCAAAAGTGACTAATCCACCATTTTCAATCATGCTGCTTTTTACGTGTTAATTTTTATCTGCTGAATGACACTTTGCTGTCTCTCCTTATCAGTTTAATTATCTTTTTTGGAAAAGGGGGGCTTCAGAAGGAGACAAATGTTGATGTTCAGGTTACAGCAAAGATTTTCAAAGAGATGAGAGTTAAAGAGGTTACTGAAATCAGCAGGAGTGCGTCTCGCCCACTAGTGAGCGGAGCGAGCAGCACCGGGAGAGAGGAAGCCCTTGGCCAGCGCAAAGCACGGCTGTGTACACCAGAGTTACTTAGAGTGCTCTGAATCTCATCTTTTGATCTTGGGCGATATTTTTCTCTGTTATGTCACAGAGGTCACCTGGCTCATGTGTGACAAACTGCCTGCATAAGTCACAGTGCCAGTGGCAGAGATTTGTAACCATGTCCCTGGTCCATTGCCTTTGAATTATTTCGCAGGCCCTCTGCTTTACATTTACACTCTGTCTGAAGATGAACAGGGGAAGGGAGTAAAATCAAGGGCAGGGTCTCATCCTGAAGGACAAGGGGAAACAGGTGGAAGGTTAATGGCCCTGGAGCGTATCCACAAGCCTCTCAGGCTTGATATATGGGCCTCAGGCCTAAAACGGGCATTGGCTTTCAAAGATATATTATTTCATTTGAGGAGAGACATTCTGGAGTTCCTGCATTTGTCTGCTGATAGATGATCCTCTGTCCACAATTGGTTATGGCGTGTGAGTTTTCCTTGGGCCTGCTCCTGTACATAAAAATTTTGCTGAGCTCTCCAACCTTTTGCATGCCTGTGAGAATGGGACGTGTGCGGGCCTTTTGGCAGGCGGCTGGATTTTTGTTGCTGCTATTTTCGTAGTTCCTTTTGAAGCGCCAGGCAAGTGGGGGATGAAAGGCACTTCTGTTCATTCATACACGGCTGGGCAGAGCAGCCTCGTGGGGACAAAAATGGTGCAGAAGAAGATGTCAGGGACTCATTATGCACTCGTGTGTCTGGAGCCCAGGCAGAAGTCACTCCTGCTGACCCCCTATTTTATACTGGCACGTGCCTGCAGAAAGATAAAAATGGGGAAATAATTTGCATAATTTTTATGACCTCCCTTGGTTTACTGTCTCACAGTTTTGCTAGGGTTTTTGCAAGTGCTTCAGCTTATGGGATAGAAACTAAGATAGTAACTCCATATCTTGAAATTTTTGTGTCCTTCTATGGAATGTTTACCTCAGGCACCTCATGAAAATGAGACTCTACTGCCCATGTCTCAGCAAAGCACCAGAGACCCCAGAGCTGGTTCTGCTCAGTGCAACAGGACTTTGCTGTGGGCAGGGCACGGCACTGGCAGGACTCATCTCTTGTGGCCAGCTCAAAGGAGCGCCTTGGCATGCACAGAGCAGCCTGGTGGCAAAGGCCTTGGTTCAGAGAGGGAGCAAGTCCCAAATTCACTGCCACAATGGCATTCCCATGGCATCTTCTGTCACTGCACAACTGTCATACATTGTGGGAAAATCTATTTAAAAAACAAAGTGTTAAACAAAAAATCCCCAAAATCTTAACAAATATCTTTGTTTAACGTAACGGCTTGTTAAATTCTCTTGATTTTTACGTGACTGTAGTTATTGTTATAGGATTGTGTTTCTAAGACCTATTAGTCCATGACAGCATGATTTAAAAGAAAGTGGGGTATATAGTTTTACTATATAAAATATATTCATTTAGATTTATTTTAATAACAAGTAGCTTCAGTTTTGTTGGATAGATTTTGCTTGAAAGAATTTGCATTAATCATACGTAAATATCTTCTAGTTCTACCTTTTTAAAATTTTTCCTGTGCTAATAAAAAGGCAAAGTAAATGCAGGATATATGACATAAGTTTCAATGCAGTTTGTTGCTTTGTTTTTGCAACAGTAAAACCTGTACTTACATAAGTTGTAAAAGAATCGTATTGGTACCCTGTTGTTTGAGTAATTAGGTTCTTTTTTTGCTGTCACTGAACTCAGTTGCTAAACTCTCAGTGCTCCAGTGTGAGCAAGATCGGGCTCATTCTGCATTTCAGTCAGCTCCTCTAGAAAATGTGCTGGTGTAGTGCAATTACTCTTTCTTCCTTTAGCATTCTGCAGAATTTAAGTTAGACAAGTGAGCTAGAAACATGAGAGATATTTAGTGTCTCCTGCAGCCGTAGGAAGGAAATCTGAGGACTTGTTAAAAGGAAAGATTTAGAAGCAGAAATTCTACAGAGAGAACAGAACAGAGTGTTAGCAGGCAGGAGGATCTGCTTTTCCACTTGTTGCTTTGATAACGGATAAAAGGCTGTCATGAACTGCAGGCTACCAGCTGGGAGCAGATAGAGTAATCCCAGCAGAGGGCTGGCCCCAAACTACACAGGCATTCTTTTAAATCTTCAAGACCACAGGAAAGTTGTTTTTCCCCTACCATTGTCATCATTATTCATGATGATGTTTTCCACCCTGGTTTAAAATGTTGGTCTAGTAAATCGACTTTACAATACTTCTCTATTTGAAATATAAGCAAATACCACATAGTCAGACACATTTCAGGTATTTCATTCAACTGCCTGAAGATTCCCAAAATAAATTGCAGAGAACTGGATCTTGATCTGCTGTAAGAAATCTCTGTCATTTGATTGTAAAGGTATATTGTAACCAACGTGCATATAATCACAGGAACAATTTGTAACCTATGTCTTCCTTGTAATCAACACTCGTGATAAATGAAATCCAGAGGCTGTGTTACTTGTAAGAGAATAGCAACAGAATGTCATTTGTTCGAAAAGGAGCCCAAGTGACCCCTGCCCAGTAGAAACACAGCCAAACCCAGTGACAGACAGAGCCTGGCAGACCCGTGTGTGTGTAGCCGTAGTGATGTGCATTGTGCCACCAAGGTCATGTTGCCAACATGCTTAGGCACATGCAGGGCTGGGCCAGGAGCATTTGTTAGCATGTTACAGATGCTTGACAAGATGGGGTGTTTCAACCTGCATTATTGTGGAGAAAAAACAAAAATATTTAAGCCCTGGTTGTCATTCTATACTGTTCATTTTAATGATAAATGTAGGGGTCTAGTCGACACTTACTTTGTATTCTTATGTGTAATTACCCATATGAAAAAACACCACTCATTAGTGTTCTGTTCCACTGACTTAATTATACTCCTTAATTAAATCTTGACTAACTGGGGGTCACTGCAGTGTCAGTGGGATTTGTCACTGTTTGTCAGCAGGTGTCTGGTCACATCTATTTCTGGTTTCCCTGTTGCTGTATGCTGTTTAAGAGCATGGTCTTTTCTAAATGCAAAGGACAATTATGCATTACTTTGTTGTGGTTAAAGAAACGTAAGTGAATCCATTCTATAATAGATATAAGTGCTCTCCCAATCTTTATGTACAGGAGGTGGGAATGTAGCAAGCAAAAACCTTTTCAAAACACAGTTTGTTACCTCATTGGTGCTCATTTTCAAAGGCTTATTCTTCCTGCAATCAAAAGACATGCTCTTATTAATTTATCAGATAATCTTGTGTTCAACAGGCATAAAAATATATTGCAAATATCAATCCAGAGATACTACTCCTTTCCCCTATTTCCTAAACATGAAATGAATTTGAAACATGACCAGCAAGAAGGAGCTAAATCAATATTACATGCATAACAAATACTACATGGCATGTGCTGCTATTGCTGTGCTGCTCAGAGTCAGAAGACCGAGGCTCCCGATTCACCGTTCCCTGAATAATTCAGTGGGAGTTCTGCATGTGCAATAAGGGCATAACGGTGCCATTTCTGTCTGTTTCAAATTTGCATGTTTTGGGTTTGTTATTTTAGAAAGTTACTTAGGGGAAATATAATTCCCATGTTTACACATATAATAGGCACCTAATGTTCATCTGAATAATTGATTAGTCAAGTCAGGCTTTCATAATTAGCTATTGGCTTTCCAGTATAAGCCCACAAAACACTTGTCAATCTACAGACATTTTTAATTTATTAATATATATGTTATCAAAAGAGCTGCAGTAGTTACCTCGAAAGCATTTATTATTTATTCTGTCGAGGCTGAGGAAGCATTTAGATTCTAGATATGTATTTTGAATCTATTGTAACTTTCCCAGAAGATTATTTTTCTGTTCTGAAAAATTTCAGCGATGTTCTCTGCCTTTAAGCTCTTGCTTACAGTGGAAATTGGAGTGTTGTTTTTTTTTAAAATCCATTCCTGTGTTACAAAGAAGTTAGTGCCATGTCTCGCTGACTATAAAATAATGTGTACTACTTATGTGCACTCAGATACATAACAAGTGTCTAAATAGATGCCACTAATGCAGCGACAGATTCTGTGACCAGACAGATGCATCTGTTGATAGCACATGTGTGACAGTGACATTGCAATTACGAGTTGTGGAGCTGTATGGTAAATTGTAGAATCATAAGATAAATTGTATTTCTCATAAATTTCATGACCTTGGTTGAACTCCACCACTATTCCAGTTTTGCTTCCTCATATTTCTGACCAGTTTTCAAGTGTGCTTTTAAAGGGAAAAGACATCCACCTTATTCCAGAAGTACATTGTGAGCCCAGTGGTATGAAATTCATAAACCAAAACATTTGATTGTGAAATCCAGAATGAAAATTGTTCTTTTCTTACTAGAAGTATGTTAAAACAATTGGACTAGAAATTCTGTGGTTTGTTTTATTGGGAAACAAACTTTATGTTTCCATTGGGAGGCAGCATTTACTTCTAGTGCTTTTTAAGTGTGAGGCAGTGAATTTTAAAAAGATAGTATTATTATTATTTATGGAAAAGGTATTTTAGTTCTGTATATGCTATAAGTTTGCTTATCCTTGGCTGTGTTCAGGAGAATCACCCTCATTTTAGTGAAAACATACAAGCATCGACTTCCCATCAGGTGAGGTCAGGACAACTGCTTTCCTGAATCAAAGTCCTTCTGAAACTGTTGGATGTGTATGAAGTTCCTTGCTTTAAAAGTGGAAAGATACAAATATAATATTGGAATTTTAAACCCCCTCTAGATCTAAACCACTTCTATTATAGAATAGCTTCTCAGTTTGTTTGGAAAGGACATGATGTAAAAACCACAATATAGTGGTAGGAAACACTATGCCCATTTTGGTGGTGAGATTTATTTAACTGTGGTTCACCATTATGAATTATGTGGTCTCAAAGAATTCACACAAGTTCTTGAGCAATACTGCAGCATCTTGTGTACCACACATGTCCTGCATGCTCTCAGTCTCTATTAGAAAAATATTGAAAAAATACAAATATATTTCTAATGGTGTCATTATAAAGTCCCTCCTCCCTGATATATCTTGTACTTATATAACCTTCTGTTATCTATTTTTATATCCATTTCAAAATAATCAAAAATTAAATGCTAGGTTGCAAAAATCACAATTTCTCTGTAGGATTCAGAACCAAGTTTACAACTGCTATTACAGTTTTCCATATGACATTTCAATCAATGTTATACTAAAATATGGATTTTCTACGGGGATATCTTTAAGCATAGTAGTTTCTACCTGAAAAGTATTTGTAAATTAGGCTGGTGTGCTAATTAAGGATTTGAACTATGCGAGCATTGAAATGTTCACATTCTCACTAATAATGTGCAGAGTTCTCAGTGGTTTCCCTGTCTGTTACCCTGAGTTCAGAAACATTTCCCAGTGGTATTGCTTTGCTTGGTTCTTCCATTTAGACTTTGAAAGAGCATTGTTTTCAGTAAGTGTTTTACAACTGGAAATAGATGTATGTGCTAAAGAGATTCGTATTTGCATCATTAGACAGGTGATGTGATCACAAGGCGGAAGAGAGATCATATACATAAACAATGAATTAAATCCTGAATAGGATTGCTACGGCTGTTTTTCTAGGTTACAGCTAAATGAGGGCCATTATGTGGGCTTTCAGATAAACTCACAAAGCTCTTATCTGTATAAACCTGATAGATCTGCCATTATTCTCAGCGACTAACAGAAGTTATATCATTCAGTTTCATTAAAAATGCATTAATCCTTTTTTAGTAACCCCTTCCTAATTCATTGATTCAATTATACAATGAACAATAAAAATGTTCGGTATAATAAAAATACAGTATTAAAAGTGCGTTATATACATAAATGTTTCATTGCAATGAAATTATTCAGTTTAAAAATATTAACAATATTAATATCATGGTCTGAGACAACAAAGTGTACTTGTTTCTGCATCTCTGAAATTATATATGAAAAGAATGATTCTTTAAAATGAGATGCCCGAAATGGTTGCTTATCATATTACATGTGGTCACTTCATGCACAGACTTCCTGCAGAGCTGGTGACATTTACCAGCACAGGTTGATTGAGGGACAGCAGAGCATTATGGAATGTAGGCATGCATTGCTCGTAAATTCTGTGAACCAGGCTCCTCTGGTCAGATCAATTCTCCCCAAAGTCACTGGCCTCTGGCCCAACTGCAAACAGACTGACTCCCAGGGCTGGACCTTGAGTTAATGCAAGTATTGGGAACGTTTGGCATGGTGAAGGAACACTCAGTGCATGGCAGCACTCTGAGCAAAGTTCCTCAGCAGTGGTACCTCCTGCCATCCCACTTACACCAGCTAAATAATTCAGACCACCAGGACTCCAGTCCAGCTCTCAGTCTGGCAGTCCAGCCAAGACTTTAAGTGATTTTGATGCAGCTAGTACTTGTTATCATTTTGTGTTTGGTTTCATTTATTAATTTCTGTGGCAGGAGAGCACACTGTCTCTCAGTGGCTGTATGAAACTGTTCTCTCAAATGCCGACAGCCCGGCACAGCTGAGCAGGTGCCTGTGTGAGACAGCCGATGCTGTGAAAAGCTGCCGTGATTTCTGCAAGCATTCCAAGACTAGAGGAGTAGAAAGCACTTCATATTTTCATTAGTCATCCCTTTACAGATTTACTTTTAATTCTTTCAGCAAAGCAGATTATTAAAAGCAATGACCTGAGGTCTTCATTCAGATCTCAGACTTGCAATCCTGGATAATGTGCGCTGCAGGGCAGAGGTCACACTGACGAGTCTGTTAATGTAGTCACTCTGGGATAAGATCAATCTCCATACTTCACCATATTGATCTAATAGCTCATTGGCACTTCCCTCTTTGAATTGATTAGCTCATGTGTGAAAAGAGATTGATGGGTTTGTGACCCTGAGGAGTCTGTCAGGGGCACATCCATGGTAGGGGAAGTGCATGTTTTCACTGCTTCATTTGGGTGGCTCATTATCTGGGTGCCCACGGGGAATAAGGGTCATAACGTTGTTTTATGAATTATTTACAACAAAATATCACGTTTTTTCTTCATTTGGTGCTCTGCCTGTACTGAATCCACTCTAAACAGAGCTGGAAAAAATATGCATAAATGGCCAAATGTACCAAATATTTGTGTAAAGGGAACCATGACATACAAGTGACCTTATAAAGCAATTTTACTAATATAAGGTAATCATAATAGATATGAGGGTAGGAATAGACTTCATGGGTCACCTAGTCCATTCCCCTTATGCAATGACAGAATATTGATGATATCTAGAAATGAATTACATTTTAATTGCATATTCTGGATAAGTACTTACAGTGACTTACAGTTCAGACATCTCAGAGAACTTCATATGCACATTGCACTGTAGAAAGAAGCAATTTGAATGCAACATGTGAGCTAAAAACTAAACTATGCACATTCTTCATTTCCTAAAGTAACACAAAAAAACCCCCACCAGATTCAACTCCATTTATCAAATAGTCATATATTTGCAAAATGCATATATTTGATACTGTATATTGGATTTTGGTGCAGTGTGTGCTCATGCAAGAGGAAATATAAAAGGAACTGTCGCACGAAGCTGAATTTAGAAGTTGGCTTATGTTAGGGTGTACTTAAAAAAATGTGTGCATTATCAAAGGCTTTACAGATCAAAATCAATAAAATAAGGACCAGCTCCTTGAAGCCTTTTGTTGAAATCCAGGCATTTTTGCATTTCTGTCTGCATATGAACTGCAGAATCAGTCTTGAAGACACTCATAAGGATTTCTTGTGCACCATCCAAGCTCAGGATACTGTATAATGCCATAACTATTGGTATTGGTATTTCATGGTTACATAGGATGTCAGGTTATATGATTAAGCCACAGCACAAAAACTACTGAACAAAATATTCTCATAGTGTTAAGCTGATGGTTATATTTATGTAAGGAGACAGTGAGTTTCACCAATAATACTTGTTGTATTATTTAATTGGGCATTCTGGGTTTATTTTACAGGCTGGCAGTTTAGATCAAAAGACTGATAATTTTATTTACAGAGAAGTGTCCATGTATGTTCCATGCAGTCAGGAACACTTTTCTGCTATTTGATTTATGGTAACATAAGGAGATACTGCCTAAAGATGGTAATAGTCAGTCCCTTCCCTAAAAACCTTCTACTGTAAAAGAAACAGACCCTCAGGCAGATCAGCCAAAGAGAGAATTCAATCCATTACCTGTCAGTGACATGATGCTGAATATTTGTATAATCTTGCATTCATTTATACTTTTAAATCATTCAAGCTATTCTATGTACGAGGAAAATTATCCTGATACAGATTTAAGTAGATGTATTTTAAAAAGTTCTAATACGACTCATTAGAGTTTTTACTTATTAGAGGCAGAGTTGTCATATACTCTACTTTGGTAAAACTGGGATGACCTGGGATTGAACAACAAAACTTCTTATATTTGGGTGTTATAGTAATCTTAGTCATGTCAAATCTTCAGTAATAAAATTCATATTAAACATAATTACAAACCAAACTAACTGGTACTTAGACCTAGATTAATAGTAGATTGCCAGATACTTGCACAAAAGAAATGCAAAAAAATATTTTTTGATTAAAATGTGGTCATTTTATTGCAAGCTCTTGCCCATTGACCAAGTCTCTCCCAGTCTGATTGAAACTTAGCTCCTGCAGTTGTGGTGTGTGGTGCTCTCGTGCATGAACAAGAAGTAATTAGAGCAGCCTGATTTTGTTGTTCATCATCCTTGCTGTCATTCAGAAACAAGCTAAGAAAAACCAAATAAATTAGATGTACATACTCATTCCATTTTTCCTAAACACACAACTAATCTTCTATTGCATGCAGACATGTAGAAACCCAATTTAGAGACTCACAATTTGGATACCTGTGCCCAGCTGTGGCAGCAGAGCTGACTGATTTGTGTCACAGTCCATGGTCATTTTTGCCTATAAGCTTCTTACTCACTGTGTGTTCTGTACTGCAAAAGTTCCTCTCATCAACATATCAAACAACCCAAATAAAACCAGTATCTTCAAAGATATTTTTTTAAGTTAATATTAATCCTAATTGCAGTGCTAATGACAATATGGGACCTGAGCAGAGCTGTGACAATCTTATTTTAATGATACTTTAGAGATTTCCAAGTTAGACTACAGGAAACAGGAAGTAGGAATAAATGAAACAAAGCCAAATGAAAAGATGAATGGAAAAAACATTTTAATACACACTTGCCTGTTCCTTAAACATTCATTCAATCAGGACTTCCTGTGATTTTTAATAGCATGGCTCTGCCTGCTCTTTCACACTTGGCTGTCGGGAAAGGAGGTAATTTTTTTGAAGACGATGTTCCTAGCTGAATGGATTTAGCTAGATGGTAGTAGCTGCATGCTGAGAGCCTCCTGCAATGCTTTTAAGATAAAAAGAGAGTAAGTGTTTTGGATCATTCCCATGTACCTTGCTGCATCACTACACCTCCAAACCCTTCTTGTGTGACTTCAGCCTCCTTTGGTGGTGTTTTTAAGCAATTTTTTTTCTACCAAGTCAGATGGATACTGGTTTAATACATGAAAACCCCCATTCATAAGGCTCATTTTTCTTTCATTTCCTCCATTAGCATTGGGTCTTCTTTCTCATTTAATCTCTGCCCCAATGACTTACTGTTACTGCTGCAGCCCTCAGGTTGTAAGACACTTCTGTATTTTTTCTTCATCAGTATACCATCTCCTTTCATATCTTGACTGAAGACTCTGTTTCTCATTTCTTACTGCTTTTGCTGTGGCTTTTTCTGGCTGTTGTACCAAAAATCAGAGGAAAACACGGTGGAATACATTAGTGTGCCAGGTGCAGTGTTCCACAGTAACTCCAGCCTCTATGCCAAAGGTGTGTTACTGGTTACCGTGCCCAGCTCTCAGTCTGGAGACTTTAGATCCTTATGTTTCTCTGATTCAAGTATGGGCAGAAGGAAATACTTGCCTTTCCACAGTTGGATGTCTGTCAGAAGTTTTAAGAGGACTATGAAAAGTAAAATATGGACCAGTATATTTTAATTCCTGAAAAAGATTGCAGTGCCATGCAATCAAAAGATAAAGAACATTTAAAATTAAAAAAACTATTGATATGCTAATAATTACAAATTATATGAAACATTTATGGTATTGGATTCTTTGTGTGGTTTGTCAGCATCCAACCCTGACTGTCACTAATACTCACCAAGAAAATTGTTCTTCTCTCCTTTACACTGCTCTAACATTAATGTAAATTCTCTTTAGTCATGACTTGGGCAGATTATTTGCATATTCCCATCGGTGTAATTGTGAATACAGTCCCACACTGTGTACACAAACCAACATTTGCAGGTGTCAGCTGTTAAAAGAGAATAAGATTATACTTCACTCGTGGCTTGCCCTTTTCCCATACTCCACACCCACTTAACAGCTGTATTGGAAATAAACATTAACCCTGTTAAACAGAAGAGAAACCACACAGTGTAATTCAAATGAGAGCTGATTTAAGTAACACTTGTTAAAAACTCATGCAAAAAACAGTGTTCTGGGGCATGCAGCACTTGAAAGAATGGGACCCTAAGTGTGTTGAGAAATTACTCTGCCTGACTGTTACCATATTATAGATTGCTTTCTGAAATTAGCACATGTCTTGTGTCACAAGTCAAAAAGATTTTCCATATGATGCTTACTTGACTGAGTTTTAATAGAGTATTTATTCTGTCAAAAATACCTTTAGTTCATACTAGAACTTTGTCTTTAATATTAACAATCTACCCATATGTTGTATTGCTCTCTGTTGAGATTAGATGTTGCTAGTATCTAAGAAATTTTACAAATGAGAGCTAATGTAGGAGGTAAAGTTTACCTGTAGACTCTTAGAGTAAGTTTCAGCTGGAAAAATACAGTAACTGTAGGAAAAACAAAATCCTAATGTATCCAATTAATCACCAAACAGGAAAGGAACATTATATATTAGAAATCCTTTCGGATAATGCTAAAATATGTGTGACTTGGAGAAGATCACAGAGACTTTAATCACAGGCTGCTCTACAATAGGGCAAAACTGATGATTGAATATATTAAGAAGAAATTTACCAGCAGTACCATAAAGTTTATTGGACTCAGTCTTGTCTTCTGATTCCCTGAGGGACAACATTGTGCAGCCTAAAAAGCAGATCAGACCCCCAAGGTTAACAGTGAATCAGGTGGGACTAATTCTGATTGTATTGCAAGTCAAAGAACTGATCCTCATGCAAGTTAAGAGTTAAGAATATGGTCCAAGACAATTTTGCAGTTAGTTTTTTGACATCAGAAAAAACAGGTTTATTTCCAGAGAAATTCAAGGGATCAACACAGCTCTAGTACCAAAATTGCTACATAAACTACAGAGAGTTATCTAAATCTTTTAGAATTCTAGACCCAACTATGCATAAGCTTAGGCTGTACTAACATCTTTAGAAATACTCACAGGAGTAGCATTTGGAAGGTAAATTCTATGGGTCCAGTGCTAAAGAAGGCACCTCCTTCATTCTGTGAAACAGACGGCAAGAATAATTAATTTTCCCCTTTCCTTATCTTTCTATTCACTTTGAGAGGCAAGAAACACTGCATTGTAAGCAAAATTTTCAGTTAGGATTAAAAAGAAATACTTCTGTTATTTTCAGTTAAATAAAATAAAAAACACAAACCCAAAACCAACCGAAAAAGAACCTAAGAAAAACACATTTATAATTCATCAGAAATAATGCTGACTGTGAAATACCAAGTTATTTTCATGCAGCTTGCACAGAGATAAATGTGAGGAAAAGGAGAAGAAATAGGAGTGCTATGTGTCGCATTTGATGCACTATATAATAGATATATACACACAGAAAGTTTATTGTAACAGCACTTTCAGCTGATGCTTGTAGAAATGAGATTGGTCATTTACCTTCTACTTAATAGATGGGAATACTTTCTAAATGGAGCCCAAAAATCCATAAGAGAGATCATATTCTTTAGTAGGATCTCCATCTGCTGCCTGCCATAACTCTTTCAGCAATCTGAGGCCCCTAGACTCAGGCACCTTGTATTCTATTCCTGCAAGAAAACAGGAGGAGTGTGAACTGATGCTCCAGGCTGCTTTTAGTTAAAGTATTCTGACTCTCTGGAAGATCAGCATTGAAAGTGGGAAATGGCTGGGCAGTGCTGCTTTGATCCCCTCTTTCCCAGTGATCTCACACAGAATTGTCCAGAGGCACATGAGTGGAGAAGCTGAGGCAAAGCTCTCCCTGCTTGCATTTCCGAAGCAGGAAACACCACGTGCCTTTCAGAGACTTCAGAACTCATTCACCCATCCAGAGAGTAAAAGAGAGAAGAGTAAAATAGAGTGGGACTTTTCAAGTGTTGCTTTGTGCTATAAATTCCTGGTCTATGTCCTTTAAAAAATTCCAGAGAGGTTTGATGTTCCAGATACTAATGGTTCCTTAAGCAGGGAGTTAATGAAGCATTTTAGTCCTTCTCTCTTCCTCTTTCTTAGTTCCCCGCTGTTGAATAAAGGCTGAGCACATTAACCTTTCTTTCAGCATGGTATTCAGCAGTTACTTTCCTCTATATGGACACTGATTCACACAAAGAATATAGGAAATTAATATTTTGGACAGAAAAACTTCCTGTTAAAATACTCTAGCTCTGACTGGTGGACTCAGAAGTTACTGAAGAAAGAGTTACATGCACACACAGAGGCACATTCCAAGTACAACTGCACTTGTGTAACAGCCTCTGTACGTGCTGTAAAGGAGCAGGAAAAGGCACACTCTGAAGTATTTCTGTATTTCATTTTTAAGTCAAGAAAATGTAAAGCGCTACCAAACTAGGACAGATTATTCTCCCTTCATTCTAGAGCTAGATGGAAACAGGACAGTCATTTAACCAAACACAGACTTGTAAAGATCACTCCCTGCCTTCACCTAGAAATTTTTATAACACACAGGTTTCTAGTAAAGAGCTGGAACAATCATAGTTAATATTAAATCATTTCTTCTTGAACTTTGTAGCATTTTATTACTGAAATTATAGGTAGTAATCACATTTTATTAGGACATTCACTGATTCTGAAAGTTATGTGTATTCACTCCTAAAACCACATTGGCTGTTATGTGCTGCTTTTTGACAGCAACCTTGCACAGGAGGTTTCCCACTGTTAGCAGCAACCCATCTGGAGAGTCCAAATCCTTCCCTACCTAAATAATGATTTGGAAACCATGCATGCATTCAGGAGTAAAAAATAGCCTCTGGAGCACACTTGTCTTATAAAACTTTGATTTGGGGTGATCTGCACCACTATAGCATAAGAAAATAGAGTAACAACTCAAACTATATGTCTGCAATGACTTGTGAGTGATCTTCTAACTGCATTTGAAAGAAAGTTCAACCATTCCTTGAACCTGTATGCTTCAGGCTGAACAGTTCAGACAGATGTTTAATCACTTCATATTCACTAGGAAATGGCTATTCAATGGCCGTAGAATTTAAAAGTGGCACTAAGAGATGAATGCTTCATGTTATTCCATATTTGCATTCCTTCTTAGAAGCATAAGTAAAAATAATTCAGCTGAATCCAGCACAGTTTTAGCACATAAATTTAATTTATCATGTTTTTTTAACATCATTAGTTACCCTTTTAAATTTTTAGTAGCAGAAAAGCCCAAAGCAATAGTGGCAAGTTGATGTAAATGAACAGAGATGAAAAAAGATTCTCCAGCTTCTGTGAAAAGGAGGTGTAAACTGGGCAAAAGGTGAGCACATTGTTTAACTGAATCTGCAGCAATAATTATAAGGAAAATATTTAACTTAGAACAACACAAAGAAACCATGACCCTGAAATTTTTTAACAGGTAATTCATCAAGTGTCAGGCTGAAAATACCTCTTCAGAAGAAAAATTGTAATAAATCTGCAGTTGTTGGTTACAGTATGCGAAATATTGTGAAACACTTCCCTAAAAGAAAGACACAGTGTGGTTTTGATAAGATTAAGGTGAATTTCAGCAAAGCATACACATTATTCTTCATTTTACTGTTTGGCAATTTCAGTGTTGTTCTTCAGAGAAAACAAAAGTTTATAATGATTAACGTTCTGTGCTGTGGGAAGCATACGCTACAACAATACTACTCTTGTGTCACACCAGCCTTCCTCATCTATAACATCAGCACAAATAGTTTTTCAGATGAGTAACCAGCATTTCTGAGATAAGTCCTCCCTTTAACTACAATTGATAAGGTGTGATTGTGTATTTCAGTGTCAATAGAGGCCTCAGTGAGACTTACAATCTTCCACCGAACCCCATATCAAAAGCTCAGGGCCCAGCTGAGGGGAGGCCAGGGTTTAGCAGGCAGATGTGACACTCCCATTCCCATCTTTTTCTCTGCCAAGAGATAGTGTGTCACCACAGTGCTCAGGGTTAGACCTTTGCTCTTCAAATTGAGAATCCATTTCCTCCACTCCTGGAAATACTCTATGTGGCTTGCATTATGTTGGCAAGATAAATTATGCAAACTAAGAGCTGCATCTAAATGTATCCTTGTGCATGCCTGTTCTCCAATCCTTGTTAGTGGAAAACTCAGAAAAAAATTATTTGAAGTCACCTTAAAAGTCCAGCTGGCAGTGTAGGAACTCAGACATGCCACCACAGAATTCTGTGTTCAAACCTGTATTCAGACACTTAACAGAATCAAGTTCACTGTGCAGATGAACAGCACACCTGTGCTGTTGTCAACCACCATCCTCTGCTTCTCTAACACAAAATACTTGCTCCTTCTCTGCCCCAGCAGCATCACTTGCAGTCACACAAACCTTTTAAGTCTGCATCTCACCCTCCTCACCTCTGAGGTTTTACCCAATATCCAGCTGCCCTTTGTCTTCTCCCACCACACTGCCTCCCTATTCCCTTCCTTTAAAGCTGCCTCCTAAGCACTCCCTTTGCTTTCCTTGTCACTTAACAGCAGTTTAACAAGTGTGATGTTTTACTCATTTCATATTTGTAACATTATTCCTCCTTCATGCCACTCTGTCTGCTGGGAATGATCTCCATTTCTTTTGATTCACACACCTTTCATTACCTTCTTCCACATCTCTCTTTAAAAGCCATTTCTTCCGCAACAATTTCCAGTTATGCTGTCCCCACTGGTGTGGCTTCACCTGAATGCCACTGGCCAGAGAGGACCCAAATTTAACCATCTGGGCACAGTATTCACTCAGGCTTTTGCTTGAGGCTCGATAGCTGTCAAATGGGCATCTCAATTGACAACTTGCTTAGGTAAGACGTGGGTTACAGTGTCCTCGTGTCCCTGTTCTGTTATGGCAGGAGCAGCTGCAGATTTAGGGAGTGCTCTTGCAGCAGGCAGGTGTTGGCCACATGATGCTTAACTTTTATTTATAAGTATTCCTAGTAGTTAGGACAAGACTTTTTTTCTTATTGGAGTTAAAACTTTGATAATACTCTTAAAGATCTCCACAAACTGAAAAAAAACCTCAAAATTTAGCCAGCAGTACAAGCTTGTGAGCTTGCTTTGATTCACTGAATACCACAATTGAAAACATTGCTGATTTTGTATAGTCCCAGACTGGACTGAAGTATTTTGGTGACAGAATCTTACCTTTTCTCCTGCTTACACTTAATGGCAGAGCAGCCTGCTCTGGCTTTGGAGTTAGAAGATTTAAGTCCACAAGAGGATTTTCCTGCAGAGGACCTTCCTCTTCAGAACCAAACCTGAGTCTCTTTGCCTTCAGGACCAGTTTCAGGCACATTCAGTTTAAGGCACATAATAGTTTTGGTCAGAGGCCGATTTTCTTATTGTGACAGATAATATGCTTCTGCAACTCATTTATGGACATGCCATGGAAACACAAAGGTGTTTGTGTTCTGGCTGCACTTACACACATCATAAACTTTACCAGCTCATTCTAACATAACAAGTTCTGCATTACCATTTTTGTTCAACGTGATTTAAGTGCTTTTCTTCATCTACATGTCTTTCAGAAGTAGGCTGGAACTGGTCATTTGTCCTACCTTTTAGTATTATACAATCCTCATTAAAGTCCTTTCTTTCCTCCTTGTGCAAATGGGGAAGCATCTGCTGCCCCACCATCTTTCTTAAAATGGCAAAAGCAGCTGGATGTAATAGTCTTCTGCAGGCTACACGGTGTTTGGGATGTGTACAGAGCTGGTTATGCTATCCATTTTATGGGCCTTCACTGATTAAATTACAGTGAATACAGAGGAGTAGATGTTGTGAACCACTAGCAGATGTTCGCTGTGCTGGTTTTGTGAGTCTTGTAAAACAGCAGGAACAGACTTTGTGCAAAACAATTTTTCGCGATTTTGCCATTTCACACTTTTCTCACAGCACTGGCTTGGTAATGATAGGATAAAGCTTAGGAAGTAAGCTGTGATTGTGGACTAGCTGCTGTTGGGATCTTCAGAAAGGCAGACTTGTAATGTGTAGTTTGTTTGCAAAAGCCTGTGGCTGAGACAGCTGGCTTACACTGGAAATACATATAGTCATTTATAGTACAGTCAAATGCTTGACCTCTTATGCAAGTGTTAGGTGTTATGATAAGGATGCTGAAGATTTAAACTCTCTCAAAATTTGTTTTATTCAGATGTAAGCCGGTAGTTTGAATGACATTATCATGTTAGCAGCAATAATGCTTGTAAATCTGCAGATTCCTTATTATTCCAGAAGCTGAGGTTCAAAGATGGGGAGTACGAGAAAGTTCACATCAGCATTATTTCCTGCTCTTCTTGTTTTGGGTAGAAATAAAATCCCATTGCCATAAATATACAATTATTACTACTTTGCATAACAATGCCTTAGTTCTGCTTTCCTAGAATCTAATCAGGAGTAAATATTCTATACACTTTACAGATAAAGGCTACAGCACTGTTCTGTTTATTCAACTGCAAATGGCAATTTTGGGGATGAATAATTCTGGACAGCATCTCTGTTCTCCTGACATTAGCCAGTTGTTTGAGGGAGGACTGTCTCCACAGTGTGGTGTCTTACTCCCAGAGTGATGTCAACAATGTCTGTGTTTTCTTTACAGGTTGATGACCAAATGAAGTTGCTTCAGAACTGCTGGAGCGAACTCTTAATTCTAGATCACATTTACCGGCAAGTGGTACATGGGAAAGAAGGCTCCATCCTTCTGGTCACCGGGCAACAAGTGAGTATGTGGTCTGAGAGAAACAGTCATGTCTTGGTTTTGTAATAATTTTCAGAATAGCAGGAGTTTAACTAGGTCAGAAGCACTCCTGTGTTCTCAGAGATCCTCCACAAATACTGTAGGTAAAATCACTTGTGTACTCTGTTTCTAGTCTGCTGATTACCGATAAACCCATAAAAGCAAATATAATCACAATCACTTTGCTTTTCAAATACTTCAGTAATTGAAAAATATAGGTGAGAAGTGTTTCTCTAGAAGTAGTATTTCCTTGGGGCTAAAATGCTTTCTGACAACAACACTCCCAAACCTAATGCTTTAGGTTTAAGCAAGTACAGCTTATCTTCCCTTCAGAATTGTGATTTACTGAAAAGAAGCACTGGCTGGGTCAGAAATCTAGAGAACGTGCTGCTTTACCACCTCAGAAATACCTTGCTTCTAGAGACTTGTGCACATGTAAGAAACTGGGCAGCTGAGACATCTAATCACAGAAAATTATTCCATTCATAGGCTATAAAAGCAGGCACTGTCTCAGAAACTGTCTCAGGGTAGGCACCCTGCGGTTTCTGCACAGCTATCCAGGGGTTAATTTTCCTCATGTTTCAGATACATGGATATCCCAAAATGCAACAGCTATAATGTAGCAAATATTAGAAAAACTATGAGAAAACACAAAAGAAATAAAAGGGTTTGTCTCCATTATACTTTCCAAAGCACAGTGAACTTGACAGTAAAACAAGAATCTTATTCCTAAGATTGTTATTCTGCTTTTAACAGGAAAAAAAAATAAAAAAGACAGTATCAAAGAAAAGCAAAGTGTGCCTGTAGATTATGTTTCTGACTTGAAGTGAAAACAAATGATGGCTCTTTTGTATTTAAGTAGTTGCAAACTGAACTGCCTCAATTTATACACACACAGGAAAGAGCTCCTTTTCCTATGCTACACCATTTGTGCTGGCATTTTGTGGAATCTGCTTAAAGCTTTAGCCATAATTTTAAAGCTGCAGCCATTTCTTAAGACTAAGAACAAGTGTTTATAAGAATCAGAAGGATTCTGTTTCTTCTGTTTGCATTTAGGATTAAGAGGTATAGAGTAGAAGGGAGAAATGATTGACTTGTTCAAGAAAGGAATTGTGAAAACTCAAATTCTAGCTATGGAACTGACTCCTGCACTTCACGGAAAGTCACTAACTTATCTCAGATATCGCTGTACTCCTTAATTATATTAGCAAAATTTAGTTTAGTTGCATTACTCTTGATTTATATTTGTGCTATTGAGAAAATGACTGATTCCCTTTTCATTTCATCCTCTGCAAAAGACAGACAATTTTACTGGCAATTATTTCATTTACCACCCAGGATGCTTGTTTATAAAGCTATAAGTACATTGACAGGTTTCTGTTCCTGAGAGAACTGCTAAATTAGTGTCTCCTTTGTTATGTGATTAGCACTGTTTTAAAGGTACTGAGTGCCTAAGTCCCACTGAAATCATTAGAGAGATCTAACTACCCTTAAATTCTAGCCATTGTCCCAAATTTCCCACAATAATAATTTTTACCTCATTAGCCACTTTTATCTTTTCTTGAAAATAAAAACCCCAGCTGTACATGATCTCAAGGCAAAACACAACATTTCTTCACTGTTGGACAACAGGTAGCAGGATGCTTATTAAATGTACTGCTTGCAAATCAGCAGCTGGACTGGGAAGCTGTGCATTTCCAGGCAGTCTCCAGCTAGGTTAAAACCCGGCTACACTGGAATGACTGCGTTCATTTTTGCCCACGTTTATAAACCAGTTTTAATACAGCCTTCTTTAGATCCAATTTCCCTTTCCTATGCCAAAGTTTGTCATTTCGAAGGTGCAAGCACCCCTAGAGTCTCCCACCACCTTCTTTACTTTCCTCTTTGCACTTAGGCTGAGAGCAGGAGCCGTATCACTACAGCAGCAACAAGAACTCTACAGTCAGTCCTTGTCCCCATTTCACAGTTGCTAACAGCTGCAGAACACACTCCCCTGGATGTGCCACAGATTCTCTTTGAGAAACAGGGAGACACCAGACCTGAATTCTCTGGCTGCTGTTTCTGAAATCTACCATAATGCCCCTGTTCTGTCCTGATTTCACTCAGCTCTGGCCACTGGATCCTCAGTGAAAAGCCAGAGTGCCTCCAGGAGCAGGGGCCTGCCCCACTGGACCATGCACAGCACAATTGCACAGAAAGGCTGCTGGCAGTCGAGGTGTTGCAGCAGTGCCAGAGCTGGGCCAGTGGACATGGACGAGGATGGTGCTTCTCCATTACCCATCCTGAGCCATTCCTGGCTTCAGCTGCTGAAGGCTGCCTTTGCACATCCTTGCTCAGTAGTGAGTTACTTTTTTAGACAAGTGGATACAATAGTCTCTTTTAAGTGTCAAGATGGACCATCTTGGAAGCATTGACTCAGACTGTTGCATTCTTAGACACAACATCTGTCCAAATGTATTTATGATAGGACAGTTATGACTGTGTCTGTATCCTCTGTAAAAACTGTACAATAATTCTGGGAAGCCACACTTCTAAACCTGGGCATTATGAGTCTTTGCTAGTGCACCATTCCTGCATACTTTCTGATTGCTGTCCTGATCCTTTCAGCTCCCACAGAAGAGACAGGGAAAAACCATGCCACCATTTCATAAAAATTAGTTGATTAAGGTGTGGAAAGCACTCACACTTCTGATGAGAAGTGCTGTAGATGTTTTTATTTCTGCTACCAACAAAGCACTATGAGTGAAATTACAGTCAATCATCTGGCTTTCAAAGATAATAACTTTAAATTGAGGACTTGAGCTAGATTGCCAACTTTATTACCTGAGAGATCAAGATTATTGTCACAAGTTAGCAAATTTAAGCCTTGAGAAGCCTCACTTCTCACTTTCCTTAATATATCCTTCCATAAAAGCCACTCATAAACACAGTCCTTTTTACAATCACAATCAAAGTGGAAGCTGTAAGGGGAGAACTTACCACCACTTAATTAGAACATACCTGCTCTCTCCACTTACACTGCACAGCCTCTATTTCTCAGACACAAAAGTCAAACTTTATCCAGGTCCCCAGGGCCATACCACTGTCAGTTCTGTACTGGGTATCTACACTGGGCTAGCAGTTAGAACACTTGATAATTTTCAAACAAGCTGGCTCAAACCCCATTACTTTAGGGCACTCCTATCACATTTCCATACATCTGCATTTCCCTCAAGCCACTGGCTTATGATTTTTACCCAGTGTCAATCCACTGTTCCCACTTTGATGGGGAAAAGTGCAGTCAGCAACAAAGTTGTAAGCTTTGGCCGTTGTACAAAAAGAGTCTGTGTTTTATTTTATTTTGTTATTTATTTGGGGTTTCATAAATGAAGCTCTTTGGTGTGTATGTGTTTCAAGAAAGCACTTTTTTCAGATCATTACAATTCCTCAGCAGTTGCTCAGAAACAAGTTCCTCCCTGTGCTGCACACTTCATTTTCTGCACTAAGTACTGCCCCTCAGCAGTAGCAATTACCATTTCAAAAGGAAATAAAGTAGCACAAATGCATTTTACAACTCTCAAAATTTCATAATAGAAAACAGCTAAGGAGTGATTTGCAATGTGGTGGTTAATTGTAAATCATTGCCAATATGCTCTCCACATGCTGAGTTTTGTAGGCTTGCCATGTGGCATGTAATTTTAACAGACCATTTCTAATTATAGAATTTTAATTCCTCCAACTTGAGCACTTTCCTCCTGTATCTTCTACACTAGCAATACACTGCCAGCTTCCAAGGCCCAGCACACATAAGGTAGATACTAAAGCTCTGCATATAATATCGTTGTTTGTGCATTTTCCTGCAACAGTCAATGCACAATATGTGAATTGTAGCCTCATCTACTCCTTTTGTTCATACCTACACTCTACTCCTGTTGCTGAATATTCCCTCTGCTGGGCTTAGCCAAAGCCTTTCCAATTAAAAAGGCCATCCAAAAATGTGTTTAAATCTCAGAATTTTTGAGATTATTGGAACTATTGATTTAGTTGAAGTCATCACACAAATGCATCTTTACACCTGAGTTTGTATTCTAAAGCACAGCACCAGAGAAAGAGCACAAGATCTTGATGGTGTTGTCAAGAAAGACCACCCTTGCAGAACTATCACTGAAGTAAAAAAAGTACAAGTGTGTTAGAGGAGTGACTGCAAAGGACATACACAAGACATAGGTGCAGAAAGCTCATAGATATTTAGTGGAAACCTATTACTTCTTAGGTTTTTTGAAATTAGTAATCATCTTTTTCCCATTAGATTTGTATTGTACTCAGTGAGGCTTCATAGTTGTAGTGGGCAAAAAAGAGATATTGGCATTTGAGGGCCAAATCTAGAAGTCCTTACACCAGCAAATAAACACAGGATTTGATTCAAGGTGGATACAAATGAGGTCAAGCAATCATTGTTTTGCTATTCAATACAGTATTTGCTTTCATGCAGACTCCTTATTCTTGTGGTTTCTGCCCAAAGGAAAGTAAGGTGGTGCTAATTGTTAAAAGGGCCTCATGCCTTATGAAGATATGGAGATATTATGTTGGCTGCTCCTTGGAGATGAACTAGATGTGCTCAGTTAATCTGAGTAAAACACATCAAAATTCATGCAACCATGAAGTGCCCTGAATTCAGGTTTGTCCAAATATTTGTTACATATTTTGAGCCTTTCAAGCAGCTATGAACATACCTGTGAACAACTGATCCCAATTTACATTGCTTTCCTGTGTTGCCATGAAACCATCATAGCACTACGTTTATAAGTCTAAAATCCCAGTAAAAATTCATGAAGAGAGCATCCAACATGAATCCTTGCACACCAGAACTCTTCCATTTCCCACACACTCTGTTGTGTTCATGGAAAACACATTTCTTTTGTATTTAGTACACATGGCTCTCATAAAGAAAACAAAAGTTATTTACCTGGAGTCTGGCAGCATTTCTTCCAGCCTCTTAGTCCTCCAGTCCTCCATCAGGGAATTAATCTGTCAACATAAACTCATGTAAAATCCCATAGATGATTTTAAATTTGCCCAGCCTGAAAGACAAGTTGTTCAGAAACTCAATTTGAAGAAAGCACCACATCAGTCTATCCCAACTGCCTGTTGGAGAAGTGATAGTGATGGGATTTAAGGTGAGCACATCCAGTCTTGACTATTCTGCAGTCATTAGTGGGAAAGGACTTAAAACAGTACAGCAAAAATCTGTGTAAAATAAGAGAGTAATAAGGGGGAATGAACTTATATCATTCAAAGCTCCCGAAGCAGCAGTTTGAGTTAGCACAGCCTTGTGAGATGTTACCCAGACATTCACAAAAAAAATTCAAGTGATGCTCCATCTTCTGATGAAGTTTACTGAACATCAAACTCAGCAGTGATTTCATATCATCGCTATATAAAAAATCCACAAAAGTACATTATAACACTTTGATAAAGAAATGGATTCTGTTGTACTGTGCAGTACTTTGGAGTGTTCCTATTTGCATATTATAGTTAATTATCAAGCACCATAACATCATCCTAGGGGAAAGGACCACTGGCAACTTAATTCATTATCTTCTATTATTGTGTCTCACGTTAAAATGACAAGCATCTTATGCTGCATAAGTCAACACAATTTTAATTAATATATTCAAACCTGATAACCAGCAGATACTGCATATCTGTGGGTTTTGTTCATTCCGAAACCTCCTCAATTTTTGTGTGTAGGTGCCTCTTCAAAGTGTTTTCCGTGCTTATTTGCTTAGAAATGCAACAGAAATACTGTTTTTAATGAAAGAACTGTATGGTATGAAAAGCTTAAAATGAGTTTAACAACCACTGCAGTTTCCACTGAAATCTGTATTTTAGGAAACAGTGGAAAGGTTGCAATAGTAACTGAACTTGTTTGCTCTGTACTGAATGCATGCTTCTGAGATGAGGCTCATCCGCCCACAGAGCACCCACTCGAGCAGGGTCAGGACTCGAAGGCCCAGGGCAGGTCCCTGTGGGCCAGCCCAGGCTTCAGTGCTGTTTGTAGCTGAGGAGGGAGAGCTTGGGGGAGCAGCCTCAGGGGCAGCAGCAGCCAGAGGTGCTGGCCAGGGCTGCACCCTGTAGAGCAGGAGGAGCAGGATGCTCCCTTTGCTGCACCTGGGCACCCTCTGCTTCTGCCTCCAGACCTCAAACTCACAGTAGTTTAATTTACTAAATTCAGTATGAAATCAATCTTTTATTAACTTGAACTGCCCAAGTCTGCTAGATTATACAGGTACTGAATAGAGCCACAGCAGGGCCTTTATTTCTTACTTGTGCAGTTCCTGTCTGGCTGAAAGGAATGGCATTCAGGGATAGTCAGCACCTGGCAATGCCATCAACAAGTAAAATCACTCTCATCATATTCTGGAGACTATTTTAAGCTTGCTGAAGCATTGAGATGGTGCAGTTCCACACAGTATTTCCCCATGATACCACAGTCATATTCTAGAAATCAAACACTGCTTAATCTTAGAAGAAAAAAGGAACTTAATTCCACCATTAAATGATAGAGTGTTTTGTGAGCATTGAGGAGAGTTGATACGAGAAGCCACCACCTGATCCCACCAGAAAAGATACTATCTGAGCCCAGTAAAACCAGGGATTTGTCTTCAAAAATCATTAACTACCATGAAACACTATTTGCAAAACAAAAAAGCACAGGTGCTCCCTTTATTTTTGGCCATCAGCCACAGCATTTAGCCCAGGGTACAGGAGGAATTCACACTTCTGTTTGTGCAGCCATAGCTTTAGCCCATTGTTTTCCTTCCAAATTAGGTTATATGGAAGCTTTGACAAAGCTGCTGTTTTCAAAAATGCCAGACAACATCTTCAACATCAAAATCATTGTGAAGTGTAGTAGTATTAATTGGAACGCAAGAATAATTTTAGTTGTGGATTTGATTTTACCACATGAAATCAATATACAATATGAAGTAAAATGTACAATATAAAGTAAATGCTAAGACTTCAGTATGCAATTAAGCATTTTGCACAAAATCCAAGCTGGTTTAATCATTGTCTTTTAAAAGTGCTTTTAATCATGAATTGGAAGGTAAAAGAATTACTACAGATTTTAGTATCAATTTCTGCATAAAGGACCAAGCAAGCAGAACAGTGTAGTCTTTAATGTGACCACTTTTTCAGCACAGACATTAACTGAGGCTTTTTCATGCACAGTTGCTTTTGTATAAACTGATTGACACCTTTGGGGGTCGTCTTTCCACTGACTCATAATTTTGCTCACTCTTGAAAAAAGCCTTCTGCACACCCACTATTCTCTAGTTAAAGCTAAAAATTCAACTCATCATATTTACACAATTAAAAAAAAAATCCATTCTGCGTTGTTTTTAATTGCAAATCCTACTCAAGGGACCAATTCTCCTGCTTAGGAGGCAGCCCTGTGCCTTCTACTAGAGAACCAACTGCAGTCAATTATGGTAATGAAATGTCAATAAATATAAAAATTTAATACAGCCTGTTCCTGGTGAGTGGCAGATGAGGACTTGCCTCCCAGACAAATTTGCTGGTGCTGCAAATATTAAATGCACCTGAAAGAGGAGCAGGTTGCCTGAGAGCTCTCCAGTAGAGGGATGCTGGGAGATCCAGGCATCTACTGGGTTTTTCCATTATGGCATAATCGCTGCACTAAGGCCACTGATATTCTTGACATTCAGACATCTTAACTTCTTATTATGAAGTGAGTAGCATATTTTCCCCACAAATTGGAAGCTCAGTAAGGGATTTTGAGTTTTTTTCCCCCTCTTAACAATTACAAAAGGGAAATTAGGTTATGAAATTTCATATTTATATGTGACCCGTTTCTCAACACAAAGTAGTTGAACCATGTTACTACATTAAACTGATCTTTGAGTAAAAATTATTTGAGTTATGTTACTTTATTTTTTCCTATTATTTATATAAGTATATATACATAAATAAATATGCATAAATGCAACTATGGAAAGAGTGATAAATAAGAGATGAACTAGAAAGTAGTTTTGAAAGATGGATAGGCTGGGGTTTCCAAAGATCAGATCCTAGTTTTGTCACAGATTTCTTTGGCCCTGAGTAAGAAATCTAATGTCAGGACTTCAAGTTTGCCCAGGTGTAAAAGACAGCAATAAAACCTACCTCACAGGATACTTCAGCACAATCCATTTGTTTAATTGAAACATCAGGTCAACTCTAACTGCTCTAACACTGCAAAGTGTTGTTATTCTTAACCCCCATACAAAAAATTTTGTAACTTCATTTTTCTTGTGCAGTTGCCTCCAGTCACTTTATAGGGAGCAATAAGAGTACATGTAAATGAAATCTCTTATTAAAAGTCAGTAACTTATTGATTATATTAAGGTCATTACTAGGAAAAGTTAATTTTAGTTTCTTTTAGTCATCTTTGTATCTTTCCTTGCTGAAATTTAGTCTGGCTAAAAGTATGTCAAGGGGGATTTTTTTTCTTGTTTTACTGCTGTTTATACTTGAGCAAAATCAATAATTTTAAAATAAAATAAATTTTTTTAAAAAATCAAAATCATGTTCCTTAACTTTTAAAAACAAACAAACAAACAAATTTTAAGGAATCAGAGCCTGGAAAAACAAAATTTTGCAGTATTGGTTTGTTTCCTGGAGTGATACCTTTCTATTCTTAATTAACTAATTTATTATGGGAAACCTTACAGATGGGCTAAGAGCACTGATACCATTAAACAAATCACTAACCCAAAGAAAGCACTTACCATTGTGCTTAGGCTTAATTTACAGCCAGACTTCACTCAGATGAAGTATGATTAGCAATTTCCCTGTTCTTCTGGAGGCTCCTAAAAGAGAAAGGTGTTGGTAGTATTAGAGCACCCAGGCAAGAAAAGGCATTTTGAAAATGTGTCACTGACCCATTTGGGTCTCAGCCCGTTGGCCAGGAGTGGTTCCTGAGGGGAGTGAGCAGCACACCAGGCCATTTCCATAGGACAGCGGCATTTGCAGGGCATGTGGAGCACTCTGATGAAAAGTGGGCTGAGCATTGAAGCTGAAGCTGCTGCTCAGGTCACTCTGGTTCTGATACAGCAGCTATACCCTGCTCCATGCCAAGCCACTGCCCTGTCCTGGACCCAGGCCACTCCATCCCTCCCTTGCCACCAGGGTGTTCCCACAGGCTGTGGTACCTTCCCCACTGGTCACCATTCCCAGACAAAGCAGGCACACATTTAGAGTGGCAGAGCTTGCACAGCCACCTGCATGGAACATCCCCACAATGGGACTGGCATCAGCCAGAACACTTTCAGCGTGCTGGGCTTGGGGAGGTTGCCCAAGGTTCAAGGATCACCCAAGGAGGAGTCAGCAAGGACAGGCTTTAAGTATCCTGTGCTTGTGAATATTCCCTTTTTTAATAAGGGTATTAATTCCAGCTTTCCACTGGGTCTCTATACACAAGGAAAGCCCCAGGCAAGCCAGCCTGCCCCGAGAGCAAGGGGCAGTGTGAGCAGGACAGCAGAGCCCAGAGCAGCCCCAGTTGTCTCCTCCCCCGGGGAAGGAGCTCTGTGCGCTGCGGTCACTGCGGGGACAATGCGAGGGCAGCTGGGCTGTCACACATCGACCAGCCCTCCTTCCCCTGCAGGCAGCACTTGCCACAAGTGAGCTCCAATCAGCTCCAACAAATACAGGGATTTTGTGTAGCTGAGGAGAACAGAAACCACCCACACAATACCACCGTTTCCTGTGGGAATACACCGACATTTCTGGGCCTGAATAGATGTTTCTGGCCAAGTTCTGCACACAGGACTGTTTCCCATGAATATTGTTGTGTGCCTCTGGAGCAGCACAGCCAAGGCAGGCACAAAGTTCTCCCCATCAGTCATTCTTCACAGGATCATATGATTACAGTGTGAACAGGAGACACCAAATGAATAAAACTAACAGAGATGTGGACAGCTAAGCAAGTCTCATATTTAAAGCTTCTGAAAAAAGCTAATATAGACAAACCAGCACTCACAGTGATGCCACATACAATTAAGACATATTGTTTAATGTTATTTTCAGTATATATCATTGGGTTAAAATTGGTTTATATATAAAATCATCTTGACTTGGTAACACCATTAAATTAAGAGTGATTTCTATATCCAGGAGTATCTTGGTTGTATATTATTGCTTGAAACATCCTAGAGTGTGGGCATGACAACCAGATAGGAACACAATTCTCTTTTACAGGTGGATTATTCCGTAATAGCATCCCAAGCTGGAGCCACCCTCAACAATCTTATGAGCCATGCACAAGAACTGGTAGCAAAGCTTCGTTCCCTGCAGTTTGACCTACGAGAATTTGTC
Source organism: Notiomystis cincta (assembly GCA_013398075.1). Lineage (NCBI taxonomy): Eukaryota > Metazoa > Chordata > Aves > Passeriformes > Notiomystidae > Notiomystis > Notiomystis cincta. The sequence goes on along the minus strand of VZRX01018138.1, from coordinate 32,692 downwards.
TGTCTCAAATTCCTGGTGCTGTTTAGTTTAGGTAGGTACACTCTCATCTTCATACTTATTGTTTTTTCTAAAAACATTGAAAATATTTTGCTTTTCTTCAATTTTTCCTCTAACACATGATTTTGAAATATGTTTCATGAGGTTCACATTAATCTGAGAATAATTTTTAATTATCAGTTGCAGGGAAATTATGTATAAGGATTAAAAGTGTGATTCTATGGAAATGACTCCTAAAACCTATGGAATTTAATGGAGTATTATAAACCTTCTGTATCTTGGTATGTGATTACTGAATTTTCCAGAACAAGGATAAAATTCTATTAGGCATCCTAGAGAGCACTGGAAAATACATATTGCCATGTTCTTCTATGATATTGAATACAGTTGTGTAAAGCAGATGGAGAGGGGATATGGTTGAAATTTCCCTCTTATTGAAAGGCATCTGTGGTAAGTATAAACAATCTTCTTTGCATATGATGGCTGTCACATTGTAACCCATAAATCAGGAAAGTATCTCATAGTTTTTAAAAAGTGAAAGGAACTCCTAAAGAGCAAATTAATGATAATAGCTTTAGGACAGATCTGGCCAGGAAATAACCTTTAAAGGGAAGATTGTTTTGTACTAGTGGAGAGGACAGAATGGGAGAGATACCTATGCAAGACAAATTAGTTAAACCAGTGCACTCCAATAAATCAGTCAAGAAAAATCACTGGTGCCAAGAATAAAAAGGATCTTAGGGAGATGGATTCCTATTGACTTCATGGGAAGAGATTTTTCTGCCTGTCCTCCATTTCAGGTTTGCACTTTGTTGTAAAGATGGTCTAAATGAACTTTGCCCGAGTGAATTTATTTTTTTTCTAGTTGAAAGGAGAGACTTAAAAACATAAATAAGGTCAGACTCAGCCATACTTCCATAGCAAAATTTTCTGTTTTACTGAAAAGGTGTTCTTGTCTAAAAAGAGAGTGAACAGGTGAGCCAAGGACAACAATGAAAGAGATATCAGTAGTGGTGACATTTAGTAATGTTGTCCTTTAACTTTCCATTTGAAAAAAATTCTGTAAAGGAAAAAAATTCTAAAAATAAATTATTGTAATACAATTGCAAGTAGAATAAAAGAGACAGTTTTGATCACACTGTAAACCTCAATTACAGTCTTAAATATGTCCCTCCTAGTTGTTACAGAATTTGAACCTACAGAGAAAATTTTGGATAACACTCCCTTTAAATGCAGGGAACATGAAAGACTAATACTTCAGAGGCACAGGGGACAGAACATGCAGAAGAAAAAAAAGAATTATTTTACAAACTAGAATGAAATTAGAATGATGCTAACAGAATGGATTGTTCTGAGGTATGTCCATTTTAGATTCTGGGAAGAGATGATGGATTTCCTTGGTAACTATTAACATTTTGTATTCAGGGCTTCATTGCTTGAATATCTTAGATTCAGAGAAGCAAAAGCAAACCATCTGTTGTAGAAATTATGTTTTAGGAATTAATCTGTTGGATAACAAGAATTCACATTTCCTAATTCCTAATAAGTAGGTTTTTCAGTCATTATACAATGGCACAAATAAAGCCTGTAGCTTTCTTCTGATAAAATATTTAGAGAATACATGTCAGTTCAGAAACATTTTAAATTAGCTGAATAAATGAAGTGCATTTGGAAAATTCTCACATTTAGGTGGCTTTTTATTTAATGATTTGCATCAGCTGTTCTGGTACTTTGAACTGATTTAGGAATCATTCTCACACCTCTTCTAATTCTGCCAGGTACTGTGCTCAACTTCTGAAGCACTTGGGCAGGAATAACCTGCAAACTTGGACCTAGCCAGTTACCCAGTTTTTCTCTCATTTATGCTACTGTAACAAGACCTAATTTTGCTGCTAATAGGAACCTTGCAGTGACATCACTTGCATATAAAAGTGATGCAGCTAAGACAGGTTGGACACCTTTGAAATCGATTAGTTCATTATTTAGCAAACTACAGAACTCCATTTGCTAACAGTCAGAGCTAGATGTTACTCTGCAAGAGTAAAATGTAAAGCTGTTATCACTTGACCCACAGGACAGAGGCAAATATTTAACAAGAATGATGACAAGATTGAAGTGAAACACACAGAAACCCTTTCCAGCTAAGCCCTTCAGTTTGTGTCCAAAAGAATGAATGAATCATGTAGCTGAAATTAATAAGACACCTTACAGCCTAAGAGCAAGTCAGGTTTAGAAGACATTGAAGTGTCTAACAATGCTGGTGGGCATTCAGCAGGGCTGTCAGAACTAGCTAAGCATCACATTCTATACAAATAACTAGGAGCAATTATTGTAGCTAAGTATCTAGTTACATATCTACATCTCTTAGGCATCTCAACACAAAACCGGTCTTAATGCAAATAAGATATCACTTAATAAAAAAATAAAAATTCAAAAACCTCAGCTGCTTCTTGTTGACAACCTGGCCCTGTAATATTTAATGCAATAAAAAGTGCTTGAAGACATACACTTTTTACATTTCTGAGGATCATCTGAGTGTTAACCAAACCAATAAAACCTTTTACTATTATTCTTTAGTCCAGTGCTTGACTGGAAAATAAATATCTACTATAAAGCCTCTCAAAGGCAATATGAAGTCAATAATCCACAGAACTAATTTATTGAGAAGTTGTTTGGTTTTTTATAGATATGTATAGATGTTATGTATAGATATGAGACTTCCTTGTAAAGTTGTTTATTATTCATGGCTGTACTGTCCTGTCTGTCTCTCCACAAGACAGCAATCTCCTTTAGGGCAAAGAATTTGGTCTCTGCCTTTTTTCTTAACATTTCAGGAGTGATTATCTTAGCAAACTAACAGTAAAACCATGTTCAAAACCCAAAGCACTTAGGATAGTTTTTCAAAATAGAAATTAAATCATATCAGTTTTGCTAGATTTTAAATGTAAGAGGTAATTGTTATCTACTCATGAGAAGTTCCAAATGGTTTGTACAGGAAAATCCTTTTGATCCTTGGAAGCATTAAAGAAGATGCTGCTGAGGCTTAGCCAGATCATATTAACTGTGGCTGTTGTGGCTGGCAGTGCACAATTCTTGCAGCCAAACTGCATGGCCCCACCTCAGCAAGTGGGACCCCAGGCACAGCAGCTCAGCTCCTTTCTCCAGGGCCCACCTGGTCAGTCTGGGCTCTCTGACCAACACTTCAACTACATAATGGGACAGCTGACTCAGCAACTATTCAATAAGCCAGAAGAGCTTGGTAAACAGTCTCTTAAGTGTGATGTCTTTTTAGTTCAGTGCTATTGAATATTTATACATGTAGAGCAACATAATTTTTAAATTCCCTCTCTCTCTCTCAGCTGTAAAAAGCAAATGTCTTTATGGGTAGGTAGTTCTTACCTCTCTGTACATAAAAGTCTTTCATTGCAGTTCCCCTTTAACTGCTGCTTATTTTATATTTGCAAACCCCCAAACATGTCTGTTTTCTGGGGCACCATTTCTGCGATTTCACATATAGATATTCTCCCCTTAATTCCACTTAAGGGAGTGAAGATGATCAATATGTCAAACCACAATTTAACTCAGGTATGTCAGCCAATTTTTTTCCAATCTAAAGATAGGTGGATAAAAAAACCCAGCAGCTCAAGAGATATGCAAGTATGGATTTCTCGATTTTTAGTTGCATTTGACAGATTTCCTCCAATGAAAAAGAACCAACATGGATACAATAAATGGCAATTGTAATCACACAATTGATGGAAAGTTAGTGGCCAGGCACAAATTGCAAAAATGGGAAAGAATAAAGAAATCTTTGACTGACTTGAGTGTTAAAACTACTTTTAACACTACTCAAGGAACTCATGTCCAACACATGGAAAGAAAACATCTGAGAAAGATGCTGATCACACAGATCTGTAACTGTTTATCAGATTTACCACCAAATGCAATAAACATCTCTAGCTTTCTAGAAAGTTGGCTAAATTGAGGATAATGTGAATTCTTTACCCTAATCCTAGAGTAAAAATAGACCTAATTTTTCTATAGCATGTAACCAGTATAACCCACAGTACACATTATTAAAAAGTAGGCCAAAACCTAAATACAGATGATTTGTCTTTCATAACTGCTGGCTTGAATCAAGAAACATTACAGCTAGGAAAAAGTAAATGTGTCAGTTTATCAAGCTCTTTGAATTTTCACTACCAGATTTGGCATTAGTTTGGGAATGCCTTTCTCTCCTTGTCATAAATTAGAATTAGAAATGAAACAAATAAACAAAATCAGAAAACTCACCCCACATGTGCTGTTGAATGGTCTAATTCTGGGGCTGAAATAGATTCAAATGCTCCACTGGGAGATGCAATTTTGACCTCACTAAAGCCAAGAGAATTTCACTTTTTTTTTATTGGAGTGAAAATTTGCTTCCTATCACAAAACAAAATTGAAAAGAAATTTTCAGCAATTAAATTTTACAAATTATTAAATTTAAATGATGCTTGGAGAACCAAATGAGTGCCTTAAATGGGATATTTCTGTCATCTTCATTTTACCATGCTTTAGAGACTGGTCATTTAACCTGAAATCAGCCTTTGTTTTCTCTTTCCAAAAACTTCCCATTTGTCCTGCTAGTTTTTATTATGTGAACTCAGCAAGGATGATTTTTCAAACTCCCATCAGAGCAGTTTGTAAAGTGAAATGCCAATAGGAAAAAGTTAGACATCATTTGACCCATGTCCAGGCACTTGTCTGGCTGTGGAGCTAAATGCTGGACTAGGCAGCAGCTGAATGGTACTGCTCCCTTATCACTGTCAGGACAGAGATAAATGTACTTCATTTGAAAAATGAAGGCTTTATCAATGGACAAATAATTGCAGAGCCACTATTGATCTCACATCCCACTTAACATGAGACAAGAGGGTCCAAGCAAAATAATAACATTTAATCGTGGTGGACATTAAACAATGGGCTCTTGCTTAAGCAACAGAAAAAAAAAAAAAACCAGCAAAAAAGAACTCAGTTTTTAAACAAACCACAGTCTTACTTAAGCAGAAAATTCAGCAGAAATTCACCTAGATCTGCAATACTCCATTCTCATTTCTGTTAAAATGAGAGGAATATTAGCAAGTTGAGATATATTACAAAAGTAATCTTTCCTTGCTTTTAGTTTCCATAAAGTGTTAGAGCTGAGATGGGAGGAGGTATTTAAAGTCCCAGGCCCCACCATTTGCACACATGGAAAATAAATGGGCCTGTTAAGATCCTAATGATGATGAGATAAATAAGGCTGAAATGAAGAATATTCAAGGCAGACTCAACCACCAGCACTCACAAGACTAGAAGGAGTTTCCTTCAAACATGCACTCAGGGAACAGCAGCACAAAGCCTGCCTGTGCTCCTCTTCACCTGGTGCCAGTAACTCCCATCAGTGCAGTTACCCAACAATCTGCAACTGAAAAATATAGCTATCAAACTTTTTAATGTACTTTATGTAACATCTTTGTTCCAGTCATTGTTCTATTAGATTTATGGACCAGCAGAATCTCTGCCTTCTGTAATACACAGAAAAGATTTAAAGAAATGCAGCAGAAAGCTATGATGAAATATGAGGCTGTAAATACTTTCACTTCCATAACTTTTGCTGAGGGTTTAATTAGGGATATCATATATGCAGGTAGGAAAATAAGAGTATAAGCATCAACTGGTGCTAATATAACAGGGAACATTGACTAAATTTTTGTAGTAATTATGATATGTAAGAGCACAAAAGCAAATATTATAGGACAATGAAATGCAGGAACTAGAGAGGCAGGAGGTTTTATCAAACCAAAGGGAAAACAGGAAAGAAGACCAGAAAATTAGACAAGAGCTAATTCATGCAGGATTGTAGAAAACTAAGTGTACCACAGATATGAAGATATTACCTAGAAAATTTTGCATGTAGATCTTGATTGCAGATAAAGATGAAGTAGGTGCTGTGAGTTTGAAGTGAGAAGTATTACATGACACTCCTCTTTGGCAAGCCAGTACAAGCCACTAATGGAGAGCTTATCCAGGCATGGACTTGTCATTACAGATATGTCCACTTCTCACTCACAGGGACAAACAGTATTTAGGGTTTAATTCCATCTTCTTCCAAGTGGTCACTCCAGCTGTTTTTACTTTTGGGAATTTGCAGATACACAACTATTTTTATAGGTCCTTTTATATGTGTTATTTATAATACACATGTATAGTTGGGCTGTCACTACGAGGTGGTTTTATTAAATCCACTGGCAGTTTTCTTGGATTCATCCCTTCTGTTGCCCAAGGATGCCTGTACAATTGCATCTGGCAAACACCAGTAACCCAGCAGTCGAGGGGTTCCGGAGAGCACTCTGGCACAGCTTTCAGGCTTCTCCACATTCCATCTGAATTTAGAAAAATACTTACTGCACACCTGCCTGATTCAGGCTGTCTCAACCCTAATGTCCAACCAGAGTAGGCACTGGAGGCTAATACTGGCAGAGGAACACTTCCTAAACTTTATGTAATCATTTAGAATTCAGGAAGAATCAATTAGTATTCAAGAGACGTGACCGCTCAATATTTATACCAGAGAGACTTGGCAGAAGCAAATAAAGGTACGTAAAGCTGATGCTTGTCTTAATTAAGTGCAGTATAATAGGTGTTGGGGATATTTTTCTTAGTGAAGAGAGGAATTTAGCAATGACCTGACATAACTCATTCTGAACTTCAGAGTTTAAAACTAATCAATATGTATTTATAACAAGAGAGGAACTAAACATAATTTATTATTAGCTGACAGCTGACTAATAGATAAAATCAAGATTTATTTAAGTACCTTTTTCCACATACCAATTTCTGAAAAAAAAATTGCTCCCTTGGATTCTTGATTGGTTTTTTGCAGCATTTCAAACAGACTTTTCGAAATGACTGTCTCATCTGCAGAGTGCCTGGGAGTGAACCCAAAGAACAGAGAATGAGACATCTAGCTAGGGTGATCCTTTCACTGTGCCAAACTTATCAATAGGAACAGTTCCTAATTTTCTGATAAGGAAGGCTTAATGGCAGGTAATATTTTTAAATGCTCCTTCAAAGTACACAATCTCCATATGTGCTGATGAACAGGTGTCAAGTGACAGACAACTCAGGGATCACAGGCACAGTCCCAGCACACCCACAGCCCAGGCTTCCCTCAGATGTCACTACAAAAACTTTTGGAAGGGAAAATGAGGAAGGTGGATAAATAGATCTGGCATATAAAGTGTGAGAGACAGACAGGAGAACATGGAAAAAGACTTGGTCTGGAAAAGTGGTGGGTGGGAAACGGAGATGGCATTCCAGGCAAGTGTGGGGCAGGAGATGACCTTGTGACACTGATAACAGGTAAGGCAGGACCAGCCACAAGGCCGTGCAAGGGAATGTAGCAGGGAATGGAAAGTTGCCAAGACAGGGAAGCAGTGAGATAGGAAGGGTGCCTTGGCAGCACAGTTTGCCACGGCCAAAGGATGAAAGGATGTGGTTGCTGAGATGTGAGATGCTGAAGCAATGTGGTAACTGTTACAAATTTAAGCAACTAAACCATGCACTGTGCACATCCCAGAGAAGTCAGTGAGAACACATTTGCAGGATTAGCTCTGTAATATCAGTTTGGGATAAATTGCATTAGAAATACAAAATTCAAAGGTGAAGATCACTGTCTTTTGGAAGATCTCATCTCTGGATATAATGAAAGCTCTGCTTCTTTAAATCTGAAGTCAAGATGGCATTTCTCTAAATTATTATGATGGAGCTCAGTCAATAGTTACAGACTTGATGCCCAAGCACTGGATGGAAACATGGTTTGCAATGAGCAGAAGACTGAAAGAATTAACAATGGTGATTATAGGGGTCCCTTCTTGTCCCTAAATAGTCAAGTTAAAATTTATTATGCCTTCTAATTTCAGGTTTTACAAATGTTTCTGCATTTGAAAGATTCAAATTCGTTAACTTTTAATGTGAAGTTACCAGTGCTATGTGTTATTGTATGAAGTTACCAGTGTTTTGTAGTCCCCCACTGCTGTGTGCTCCACACTGCCTTGGAAACGAGGGATGCATTTCTTACTCAAGAGGATGAGGGCCAGCAGAAAGTTAAACAGCCAGTCTGCTCCTGGAACATTTAACTCTTCTCTGGATCTCAGGCAAAGCAGCCAGGCTACTCCACTCTGCCACTGGAAGAGCTATTCCACTTTTCTACTTTAACCCTCTGGGAAAGTATAGCAAATGAATATGGACAAAACCTCATTTCAGAATAATCTCATGAGGGATGTTCTCCTTTCATGGACGCAGCATTGCTCAACAGAGAAATCAACCCTTTTGTCTCTAATTCTGCTTTTCACTCCACTACTTTGAAGTCTCTAAAATGATATCTCAACTATGCAATCTGGTAAACAAAAACAATAGTTATCTCTCTTTGCAAATAGTGGTGAAATCCAGAGTATTAAAGATACTTTGTAGAGTAGAGGCAGATTGGAATAACACTGTTTGAAATCTCTACAGATTTCATAACAAACACAATTTCAAAAGGAATCTGATTTAAAATATCTTCATTAAATTTTGAGACAATTCGATCCTTTCCTTTATAAATCACTTAGAATGAAAGTAGTTCCTTGCTGTATTTTCAGGGTCTAAAACTTTGCAAAAAATTTGACAATTCATCTTTTGAGGGACTATTTTAGAAGTGTATTTAGCACATGCAGAAAAAAGTGGATTTTCTTTCACCCTGGCTTTTTATTCTTTATGGAAAAACAAAACCAGACATATTCATTTCACTTACCTGTCAAAACCCATAGCAAAGCCAAACAATTAAAAATCAGTCCTTAAATTTCTTATAGATGCTAAATGATATACAGAGTGATGACTTTGATAAACAATGTTTTGCTGAGAACACTTTTTCATTGAGCTGACAGGTTTCATTTCATCCTCCTATGCAGGTTGCACACAAGTGCAGGCAGTATGAAAGAAAGTAGGACAGTGTCTATCTTACAGGTATCTGTCTTAATGAAATTGACAATCAATGGTTTTGGGGAGAAAAGCATGTAATATAAAAGGAATAAAATACAAATGCTGGGGTTATGAGAAACAAGTCAGAATTAAACCAATATTTTTTAATATATAAAATTTTAATCATTCATCTCAGCCCTGCATGTAGGAGTAGTGAATGATAAAATTCTTGCAGGAACCCCAGAGAAAGCCTTCTGTTTCATGGCTGATTGAGTTTTTTGAATAAACTACACTAAATTATAGAGGAAAGTTAATAATTGCTGTTGATTTGTCCTGATTTTATTTCATTAAATGCAATGAATGCTGCAAATTCATACCTCATGTAACTGTTGAGTACAATGGCATTATTTGAGGCATGAATTTTATTCAATCTGATCATTACTTGGTTATGTTGTCTGCTTGTCTGACAGCTGCAAGCCATGGAAAAAAGATTAACCATCTTCAGCAAGTACTTTTTCTTTTCATGTCATTTTTTTCTAAAATGCATATTTAACAAGGTTTTGAAATAACAATAGGATTAGATGCTTGAGAGAAAATTAGGTCATATATTTGTTAGATACAAATCTTGCAAGTAATTAGAAACAAGGGTATCAAGCAATATTTGTATTCTGTACTGTTGCCTTTGTGTGGAGACAGTGGGGATTTCAGAATAACCCACTGAGTGTGCTCTGCACTTTTTCCCTTATATGTTTATGGAATACTAGTAAGGATGGCTTTTAAACACCTCCTGTAAGAGGGAAAAACTACCTGCACATAACCCACATTTAAAGCTGTCTCTACTTTTGGAATACTTTTACAATTCTGTAACATTTTTAGATGTTTAAGTTGCAAGTTTGAATGTATTATTTAGGTAATAAAGGAAATATAGTATTACATAGAGTCTTTTTAGCTGCTGTTGGCAGAGATCTTTTAACATCAGTGACTACTTTTGCTAATCAAGTACCCAGCATAACATGGGAATAACTGGTTATATATTAAAATACAGACGAATGAAAGAATATCCTTGGAGCCAGTTAAACTACACTATAGTCTTAAATTGAACATATTCTCAAATGTTTCACTGAATGAGGAACTTGCTGAAGGAGTAGAATAACTAAATTAACTTTGCAGTAGTAACAGACAACGTATTAAATACTTTTAAAACCAGAATACATAGACTGAAAACTGCCTCATGTATTTCTAGTTAAAAAAACCCACATTGCAGAGGCTCTTACCTGAAAGTTTATACATGAGTAAGTGTTGGCCATTTAATGGAGATGTACTGTAGACTATGGCAACTTTCCCTCTTTCTTCTACCCCTTTACTGCTTGTGCAAGATTGAACACTGAAAGAGAAACAAAAGCAGTGTCTGTCTCTGAGGGAATTAAAATAGAGGTAAAACAATCTAAAGGAGCAAGGGAATTAAAATAGAGAGGAGAAATGCTGTAAAACAACAAAAGAAAACACAGGGGAAAGAAAGGATCTGCAAGAGGGATGAGAGAAGAGTGGCAGAGAAGAGGCTATCTGGGCAGATCAGGGACCAGGAGTGATCAATGAAAACAAGGGACAGCACTGGTGTGGATCAGAGGAACAGAGAGAGACTAGAGGGCTTGAGACAGAAGGCAAGAAAATAGGGGGAAAAGGACAGGAAGGAAAGAGAAACCATGGGACTGTGATGAAAGCCAAGCCAGAGTGGAAAGGGAGGAAACAGAAGCAAACAGGGATGAAACAATGAAGGAAAATTCAGAAACAAACTTTATGTCCCAGCCTTGAACAACGCTGGAATCTTGAACTGGGAGACAGTAGGGGACTGTGCAGAAACACTCCTTCCCAAGTTTGTGGCTTGGAGTATGTCCCAAATGATTTCTGCTGGCAGGAAAGGGGTGGGGGATGAAAACTGCAGTTCCTTAGGTTCTGGCAAAGCTGCTACCGAGACTGGATGACCCTTTCAGAGCAGGATTTCCTAGTATTGCCCTGGTCCTGTGCAGAGCCATTTAGCATGGGACAAACAGAAAGAGTCCATGTGGCTTGCAAAAACTTAATTTACACATGGCCATCATCCTAAGGGCAGTTTAACAGTCTTCTTTATAAGTTTATTTAAAGAGTAATAAGGAAAATCCTACATTTAATATCATCTCTAGTACTGGAAGGGTTTGATGTATATTATAAACTTATTACATAACACCTCTGCTGCCAAGTAAAGGGAAGTCTCATCTCAGCAAGAGAAAGGTTTCAATATCAGAATGGGGAAGGCCACTAGAACAGCATCTTTCCTCCTCAGTGCCAAAAATTGTGACAGAGATCAGCAAACTGCTTGGTACAAGATAGATGACACTCTCCAGTCTGTCACCAGGGGAAAACCTACAGCCTAAGCAGGATGAGTGTTCTTCAGGCCTGCTTGAGGCAGGCTGAATGGGTGGTAGCTTGAGAAAGTCCTTTCCTCCTGTCTAGGACCATCCTGTTTGGGACACGTGTCTTTAGAGAATGGAGTCAGCAGCAAGGTTGAAGGAGGCAGGTATCAAACCCACCTGCCCTAAAGAAGTGCTGGAAAACAGTGCTGCACAATGGCAATACTTGCAGAGAGGAGCAGTGCTGAGAGGCTGCTGAGGGAGCAGTGTCACCCAGACCGCACACTGCGCTCCGGCTGCCCACCTCTCGCCGGCAGCACTTCCTCCCTTTCTCTTCTGAGACAGGAAAAAAGACCGTCACAATTAATTAAAACCATAGATGAAGCTACCAGAGATGAGCCAGGGAGTAAAGAGGGAACAAAGCAATTAAGAACTTTCCTGTTAAAAATTCACTAGGCATACAATAAAATTCAGAAACTGTTGTGCCCCTCAAAAATGAGCAGAGAGAAGCAGACACTTAAAAGAGCTTTCATTACTTACGTGCCTTTGGCTCCCTTTCAGGATGCTGTGGAACTGGAAACAGCTACAGTAAATGTGTTTTTTTCTGCATTTTCCTTTCTTGACAAAACACCTCCAATATTTTGATCTCAAGAATAATCAGCTCTTTTGCATTTCCTTTTCAACTAACTGCAGACTTTTGCAAGTTAAAAATTAATGACAACTTCACTTCCTCTTTTATTTTTTAAACAAAACCCTTCTGTCTTCTTTTCTGAAAAAAAAAAAGTCTTTTTCCTCCAACCTGTAACTATTAGTCTAAATGTCATTCCCACCACTCTTTTTCCCTCCTTTGTGGTAACACACGAAACGAATTCCACCACAACAACCCAGCTTGTGGAAACCATTACTCTGGAGATGAAACATTGTGTTGTGTCCTTTACCACAATTATGGGCAGTCAGTCTGTTAGAACATATTGGACGATTATAGGTTAGTCTTTGCAGAGAAAGCCATGGGTTTCAAGTTTGCAGTAACCATCTATCAATTCTTGAGATTATGCCATGATTTACTGTCATGGCATCATGTATTCTCTGATTTTCTGCCTTCTGTGAAACATTGTGCTTTCCTTTTCTATTGATGTATCAACTATAATAGTTACAAGCAGCTACAGAAAAATCAATAGTGAACTTTCATTACTGTGCACATGAAGAGTACCATGCTGTGAGAGCACCTAGCTCTTACACAGACACCAGCAGTAAGGTACACTACAGATGTCTGTTATTTTGGTCTAAATGAAGAATGTCTGAATTGGAAACAACAAATATCTAGGATTTTTGACACCACTGGATTCTATGTCAAGTTTTCCAATATGTGGGGTTTTTTTCCCCCCAAAGTGTCAGGCTTGATTTGTACTTTCTGTACTGTTATCTGTGTATTTTTTAATATAAGACTGGTAGGGGAAATTAATACCAAAATACATTACTGGGCTGTGCTTAACTGTGAGCTTATTAGGCTTGGTTGGACAGAAGTAAAAATTGTGTTAATATTTGTTGAACTAGTCCATCTTATTAGTTAAAGCAAGCTGACTGGTGAACAAACCAATAATCTCTGTGTTAAACACACAAATGGGATAAAGCTGAAAGAGGCAGCAGTGTGTTACCACACACTCAGAGTTGCTCCTAGGACTGTGCACTAGGAAAAGCACTGAGTTGCTTTTCAACACGAGGTTTGGAAAAAATAATGTAATTTTTGGTTTAAAAGTTTTTATTTGCCTCTGGGAACAAATTAACTTCCAATTAGTGAATGTAAATGAAGAAAGGCAAGAACAGTAAACATGTGAGTGCTTTGCCTGGAAGGAGCCTGGGCCATTCAGCATCTCAGGTTATTTCCTCAGCAATTGGGCAGGAGTCCCTGCAGGTCGGGTGGGCAGCTCTGCTGCAGCAGTTAGAGGTTACTTTGGCATTTTGAGAATGTGGTGATTCGCAGCTGTAAATGCAGTGGTTGATGCTCAGAAGCTTAGATTTGAAAGCCTGTGGATTTCCATGAAACTAAAGCATGAGGATGCACATGTGTGTGTACATGAATTGTATCCTGCCAAATGCATATCCCACTGTCTGCCGTGGCCCCAAGGCCAAGGGAAAACCAAATTTCTTGGCTGGTGGGGATCTGGAGCCCCATAATTCATGCTCCTCCTGTTAAGCCTATGAATGTGTTGTCTCTGGAAACATCTCATCCGTATCTGAGCAAAACATTTCAGTCTGAGCTGAGCAGTGAGCACAAATCTGGAGTTTTCCTGCTGCTGTTCTTTACTGAGCAACTGAAATGTTAAAAATGTGCTGAAGCAGTACCTTACTGAGAGTGTCCAGTCCTTTCTGACCAGGACTTCCTGTCAAGAAATCAGAGTTAGCTGAAAAATAAAACTCTCCTAAGAGCTGCATGTTTGCAATGCAGGTGTAAGAGTATTCACTCTATTCCTCACTTCCTTACCCTGTTTGATTGATGAGTAACCATGTTGCCTGAGGGACTTTTAGGTAGGCTTTTCTTTAGCTTTCATATCTTTATGTTTAAAAGTTTAAGGAATAAGGATGAAGAACACATCCAAGTCTTTGGAAAAAATAGTCCAAAGGCTCTTTTGACACACACTGGGTGGCCCCTCAGTGTTTCCTAAAGGCAGCACTGACACTTGCAGCGTAGATGCAGATGTCTCTATCTGGGCTTCTGTCATCTCATTTGCCAAGCCAGTTCCACAACTAAGAAATCTGGGATTGTAAAAAGTGAAATTTGCAACTTGCACTCAGATCAGTTAGCAGTGTAAGAAACAATATGCTCTGAAATGCTGCAGCAGAAAATTATCTACTTTAGTTGAGTTTATTGTCCATGAAGGCAATACTGGCAGTACTCCTTTGCACATTTAAGCAAATTCATGGGCTGCTGCAGTCAGGTGTGGTAGTGATCTGGCGACTGGTACACACCTATATATTCCATTACCAAACTTGTTGGCTCTTTTCATCTAAGCCAACATGACTTTTTGTCAGTGCTAGTGTGGTAAGGGATTGAAACAGCACCAGCTTCAGTCTACCATCAGTGGTCTCATGAGCTGTCTGCAGCTACATTTACACAGAAAATAACTGCAACTTCCCAAAGTAGAGTCCACTTCCTAATAACAGTAGAATTCAGATGTTTGGATAACAGGCATCATGTATTTGTTTCCACTGTAGTGCTTTCAGTACTGAGCAAATAAATGAAAGCATTTCATGTTGTTTCAGCACAATTATATAAGAAAATAGTTCTGCTACTGATTTCCACTTCTCATACCTTACACAGGCAGTGATGATTATCTTTTTCATGCTCTCTCTAGACTAGAATCAGCTTCCACTGCTGCAACTTGGTTCAGTGAAAAATACCTCCAAACTGTTAGTGCAAATATTGGCACATAAAACTAGTAAAACCATGTCTTGAAAAGTCTCAGAAAAGGGGAAAAACAGGTTTTTTGAAATCAATGACTAAAAGACAATTAGTTCTCACACTAAGCCTTGTCTGAAAATTGTGCAAGAGGCTTAAAACTGAATTACTTGTCAATTATGTTGACAGAAAATCATAGCAAAGTGCTGTACCTCTTAGATTAGCACATCACTAAAACACCTTTGCTTAACTATCTCTCCTTCTCTCAATGACAATATATTATAATAATTTTGGCTCCTTTGGGACTTTGGATCTAAACAAAAGAATAAAGCCAAACAATATTCACCCAGTAATGAAAAAGTGGTATGAAGTTCTACCATTATCTGGAAAGCACTATAATGATACAATCCTAACTGGCTGGTCTAATATTTTTAACCAAGTTCAAAAAAGTTTGCAATATAATAATTAAATGCAAATACAGTTCTGATCCCAAAGACCAGAAGAATGCCTTTAAGCTAGTATTTATAACAAGAGCTATTCGACTGAGCTCTCTTGTAAATTTTATCATACCTGAGGCAGTTTTCCTCAGTCGATTAGCTGGAAAGCTGAATATATCCTGAGGCAAACCAGACATCTAGTGCAGGCTAAATTCAACTACTGGAGCTTAAATTTGGCTTAATATATCCCCACTTGGATCTGCCTGTTTAATTCTCTTTCATATGATAACGTTGGTTTATTCATAGTCTGGACTTGCCACCTGAACAAACTGTACCTCATATCTTATTCTAATGGAATAAGAAAACTTTGCAAAAACCACAGAAGTTCCTGACTGAAAATCAAATGCAAATTTGGGATTAAAAACTGTTTTGTGAAGTGACTACAAGATTAGTACAGAGAGATTTTTCCCCTAAGGAGTACTGCCTTTTATGATCATGCATTTTTTATACTCTGCAGAGACAGATGGGCTTTGTAAAAGGATAGAGCCTGCTACTCAAAAGGGTTTCAGTGGCAGCTGCATTTCTATGTTTTAACCTCAGTAGAAATTTATATTCTATATTTTTCTGGAAAATATTTCTATTTCTTCTTTTTGGAGTATATCACTCCTCAGTCTAGTTCCAGTGGCAGCGGTAGAAATACCTCTGAGATCAATCTGTTCCATTATTCCTACTTTAAACAGTACTTGAGTAGCAAGAGAGGGATAGAAAGGGAAAGGACAGATCATGTGCAAGCTTCTCATGAGAGCAATAAAGGCAAACATTCAGAAAAGTTACAAATGTCTAGGCAAAAGAAGAGCAAATTTTTTCTAGGTAAAAGCAAATCTCTCGAAAATTTTTATTCCTTATTTTCTAAATATACATCTTCTTCTCACCTAAATAATAGATTGGTTTTTGCTCCTCTTAAAATTATACACACCATTATTGCAACTTGCATATAACACCCTTTCTGCCTCAGTTTGTAACTTCAAGGACTTTGTATGATGTCCTATCACCATTCCCAGGAATTTCATAAATATTTATGACATCTTAAACTATTCACACCCTACAAATTGTAGGCATTGACAGACAATTCCCTTAAAACACCATCAACCCTGTGTGCTACTGAAGATTAAAATAATATTGTAGAAATTAACTGGGGAAACTCTTTGGTTCAATAAATTTACTGTTTAGTCTCATTTTTGTTTAACTTATCAGAAGCCTTACTTCTGATAATTAGCACAGTAGTTTTGTTATTTATGCTCTTTCTAACTGAATATTCAAAGACAAACATTTATAGCCCAGACATATAATATGACCCTGGGATGAGGTGAGGACTTCAGAAAAAATGAGTTTTGACTCAGTTTCTTTCTCAGTTTATCTGTAAGACCTTCACTACATTACTTCTGCCCTAGTTTACTAACCTGTGCTGGCACACAAATATGACCATGCCTCCACAAGACAGTGGTTACACATTTTTTTCCTGGAAAAGAGAAACTTAGATTGAGACATTTTTTCTAGGCTTTATCTTAAGTGGCCTTAAGCAGTCACTGGGTCAAATATACAGAGAAGCCCAGAAGCAGGAACCAGAAAGCCACATCACCCAGACAGGATCCCCTTCCACCAGCATACAAAGGCAGACAGTAAATTTGGGATTAATCACACAGGGTTAATTTTTTCAATGCACCAGCAGAGCTTCAACCTGAACATGGAGCACACTTTCACTGAGAACAGCCTGTAGCAAGCAAGAGCAGAGACCACCCATTGGCATGGTGAGAGACTACAGTTGTTTGGGGAATTCCCTGGAAGACACAACAGAGCAACTGCTCTCCAAATTCCTGTTCCTCTGTCATGTCTTCAAAGAAAGCAGCAGCTACTCTTTTGTGTGGAAGATAATCCTATCAGCGAATGTTTAAGCATGGATTAAAATACCTACAGAGTAAACCTTTGGGCAATAGATGGGCTGCCCTCAGTCCCAGATGAGCAAGAGACAAGCAACACATTTCCCTGCTGATCCACAAAGCAGGAGCCAGGCTGGGACTTCAGCAGGGACAGAACTGCTGGCAGGGAGGGAGCTTTAGATGGGGAAAGAAAGTGAAGTGGTAGTGGAGTTTAAGCATGGCCAAGATGAAGTGCCAGCAGTGGAACCACTGCTTGGGGCTGTGGTCTGTCCCCACATCTTCTGGGCTGGGCCATATTCCATCCCCACTGGCTCTCCACAGCCCTGGCTGTGTGGATCTACCACCCCTGGTTGTATTTTTCCCTCCCAAGTTGCAGTGAGAAATGCTGGACTTTGTATTTAAGGGTGTAGCTGGCTGTGGACTTTGGGACAGGACCTGTGAGCAACTCTTCTGTCAGAGGCCTGACAGGATTCTGTTTTATTGTGTTTCAATGGCCACCATATCACAAATGCCTCATTTGCAAGTAATAAGGATGTTGGTTCCTAGGGTGTCAGGACAACGAGTGAAGGGAGATTTTGTTTGTTTGTTTAACTTCCAAGAGAGTACATCCAGCTCAACTGTTGAAAGTCAAGCTATTTTATTTTCCTGAGTGATGACTCAGTAATTACACCAGTCATAAAAATTCAAGAAATCAAATTAAGCTTTGCCCTTTGTCTTTACTGGGACTGTAAGCAAAGAAACAACTGAAATGCAGTGACCTACTTCCACAGCTGCACAAGGAGAGGAATTCACCTTATTTCCCCATGTCTCTCTTCCCATTGCAAAATTAACAGTAGCAAAAGCAATTATAAAATTACTCACAAAATCAGTAAGCATGGTTCTTAACAGACATCAGGAGCTTCCTGGTAAGAATCCATCATTTTACAATCTTTTTAGAACAGGAAAATAGGCTTCAATATTTTAAATAGCATTAGAAAGAACCCTACCACTATAAAGCAATATGAAAATGGTTTAGATGAGTCTGAGTTGTTCTGAAAGAAACCAAAAATCCATGAAGATTGAAAACTGAGGGAGTGAAATAGGATCCAGACTAATTACAGCTTGTTCTCATAAGCATCTTATTCTCACTTTAAAAATATATACAGTCTTGCCCAATACTTGGGCATGAATGAAACATTCTGCTATAGAAGAATTTAATTAAGATTTTCAAAACAATGTGCCCTTTATCAGATGTTACGTTTGACTGAAAATGAAAATTACTTTATGACCCTAATAAATAGTCAGAGATCGACTGTTGCACTGTTACAGACAGCTTAGCCACTGCCAAAAAAGAATCCTGAAGACAGGAAAAGTTTTCCGCGCATTCAGTCTGGACTTGGGAGTTTTAAGAAAAGTGCTTTTTGTTCTTACAGTGTTGAGGTTTTTCAAGGTTTGGAAAGTGCTAAATATATGCAGTTTATCAGTGATTAACAAACATCTATCAAGAATTGTTTCCCATGACTTCTAAGTAAATAATATTCAGCACAGTCCTGATGTAATAAAATCGAGGGGAATTTTGCAGTAAGGAGCTTATCTTTACCATAAATCTTCCTTCATTATTATAGCATTTTGTCTGTCAAGAAGGCTTAGCCATAGAATGGCATGCATCTGCCTTCATGACAGATGTGCTATATGGACCTGCTGCTGCTGCCCTTAGTTTCAGTGAAGGAGAATTGTGGGTAATTTTCAGAGACTGGCACTTTATCAACCACTACTACACTTACCTTCAAAAAAAGTTTTAGCACATGTTGAAAATCTACCTGTGTTTTAAGTCCTGTAACACACAGATTTTCCAGGGCTAACAGAAAGTAGGAAAAAAAAGCACAAAACTGTTCAAATAGAGGGAGGTTTGGTAACATCACCTCAGTCCTGGTTAATTCTCCTTCTTTGAACTATGCTGAGGCAAAAGCATTCATCAGAACTGACTAATATTCCATCTTCAAGCTCAAATGGGAATTGGCCTCACACTAAAGCCCCTGATGAGAACCCCAGCCATGTCAGGAGGCATGTTGTTGCTTTCCCCGATAAAACAGGATGTTGCTAGGCAGAGGCAATGCTGCTTCTAAAGCCATGCAGCATGGCTCACAAGAACAGGCAAACCTCTCAGAGGACAAGTCTCAAGGCCATCCTGGCCAAAACCACCCTCAGCAGAGTTTGGATGATATCACAGTTATCTATGAGTAGCAGTCATTCCAAAGAGCTGCTAAGGTTTGAATGGCTGGGTTTCAATAAAGTCCTTAAAAGATGGGTCTCATCAGCCCCTTCAGAGTGAGGAAACTCAGGCATGGGCTGGTAACAAGCACTAGTGCCTGCAGTGTCCATGAGACTGGAAGCAGTCTTGTGAAAGGGAAAAATTCTCTTTCCCATGGAGAGGCCCAAAATCTTATTTTGTCCTTGGAATGGTGCAAAATGCAGAGAGGCAGCTGAGCTGCGTTCACACCTCTTCGTTGCTTCAAGTAGAAACAGTATTAAATAAAAGACATCAGCAGTAAAATTTAACCGGGTTTCTCTGGGAAATATTTAGTGCTCCTAAGGAGTTACTAGTTTTCAAAGTGAAATCTCTCATTCTGTTTCATTTTAACTCTCTACAGATTAGTACACCCCCAAATTTTCAGTATTTCATGCTTGGAATATGAGAGGGAGAAAATCTCTCTGAAACCTAAATATTTTTCCCCTCTAAAGACCAGACCCATTTTGGGGGAAAATATGCAAAAAGTGTTCTCCTTGGGCTGAATGCTGTATGCAGTTTCAGCTTAATGCACAGCTTTATGGCAGATGTAGAAAATAATCAAAATGGGGGGATATCTGGGAATACTGGCAGATCTTTCCTGTGACTACAGAGCAGATCCTGACACACTATAATACTGGTTTTGTCTTAATCGTCAAAAGTAAGCTATAGAGAACAAAAATTCTTTGTTTGACAGAAAAGCAATTGCTATTTCTTGTAAAACATATAATATATTCCAGAAGACCTAAGGGTTTACTTTTCAATAAGGATAGAAAAAGATGCGCGCCCCACTGTGAGCTCACAGTAAGGCTGTTTCATGTAAAAAGTTGGTAATTAGTCCCTGAGTGAATAAAGTAGAAGAGCTAAGAGACTGATACTTACTGTAGCAACACAAAACACTTTCTAGCTGCTAGGATTTAAAGGGTGTGTGGGTGGGAGGGGGGGAACCTACTCCTACTCATTTAATTTACAAGCATCTCAACTTCAGAAAATGATTTCTTGCAATAAGCTTAAACATGTGTACTTTAAATTGTTACTAACCGATGTAAAGATTGATAAGAGACATTCCAGTTTAAAAAAAAATAGCAGGAATGAGGATTTATGTGAAAGCATAAGGGATGTTGTGCTGTACACATCAGTAGCAGATTTCATGCTCATTGTACACAATTGCCTTCAGGAGTTACACCAGCATTGCTTGATGTCTCAACAAGTTAACTCTTTAACAGTCAAATAAAATACTTGTAAAACTAAATCTGGTTAGCCAGAGTTACATAATAAATACCAAGCACAAAACCAAACTCAAACCACAGGAAAACCATCTACTTAAACTCCAAAGTTATTATTTAATCTCATTTGTATCACTACCAGCTAACACTAAGTACCACCAGTGAAAACTGTACCATTTCTTGTTCTACCTACTTGAAATTACTGGAAATAGCTTAATATTCACGTTTTCCTTTGTTAATACTCATCTTTAGCAGAGCTAGAGTTCATGATTCTCTCTCAAAAAAAAACAACAAAACCAAAAACATTTTTTTTTGCAAGTGTGTGCTCAGCAAAGCTATTTTTGACAATATATCAGTATCACAGGAGAGCTTGAGAGATGACAGTGGAGCTTTACAGTGATCTCAGCACACATCCTTTGACTTCCCTCTGTTCAGATCATCTCATTTGCTTTACTGCAACATTCACTGTTAATGTATATGAGACAGGAGTACATACCAAAAATTATATGCAGAGATCTTGGTCACTTCATGGAGACTCACCCCAAATCAGGCTGCCTCTACATCCCTAGTAATGTAATTGCAGTCCAGGAGAGATCTACACACAGATGAATTGTGATGCCCTAAATTGTGATTACTTGGACTGTCTCTGATTCAGCATAGAAAGCCAGGAAAAATCTATATATTTTAACAGGTTAACTAATAACATCTTGTTTACAAGCACTGAGCCTTACCACAAAAAGCAAGAATTTATTTAGAGGAAGGACATCAAAAGTATTTCCCCAGGCTGAATATGGCATAGAAGCCCCAGAACTACTTTTTGTTTACTGTTAATATCCATTTGCCTTGATTTTACATCTTGGCTGCAGTGCTTATGTTGCCACATGTGAGTATTGAAGGAACTGTCCACTGAGGTGAGGAAAGAAAACAGCACAGACCTTCCCCTGCAGTTCTGCAACTCCCATGGAACTCCCTGAGGCCATGTGGCTGAGGGGTGTACAGGAACACCCCACACTGCACTGGTACACCCACTGACAGAAGCCACTGATGCTAGCTGTGTTTGGGGGTAATACAGATAAAATATTACATCTCCTCTTGACTTGGAGTATGGCATCAATACAGCTAAAAACAGAAGGTATCTCTAAAAAAAATTAAATCTGTCACTTTCATAGAAAAATATTAAAAATTTTCAATTCTCAGATTTTGTTTCTCCTTAATATCTGTAAAAATTTCTCTTGTGATTTTTCAATAAATATATAATCCATGCAATAACATTTAAACAGGGGTAAAAATAATAATGAAGCTGGTTTTCCAAGAAGCCAGCACAATCTCATACACAGTCTGGATCAAAACAGAACAGAATAGCAACAGAAAGATGCCCTTTGAATTTAAAGGGGGCTGAATCAGCTAACAGTTTGTAAAACTTCCTGACTTTTAAAGTTATTTTTACAGAGGAAAAAAAGTTCCAAATACTGATTCTGAAATCATCATACATTTTACCTTGCTCTTTAATGGTTTAATCTCCAGCATAGTCCCTGTTTTCTGTGGGAGTTTTTTATGTTCTAGCAATTCATTCATGATTATATTTTGCATCTGAAACAACCTACTTAAATTAATTGTGATAGCTGATACTGTTTCTTTCTTAACTTTAAAAAATATGCTTAGAACACCCAATTTTTAAACCAGGTTACACTAGCTACAAAATACCTTGGGAGTTTCCTGTAGGTACATAAAATAATAAACAGCTATATTTTGTGTGAGAAAATGTCCGGTGTAATACATGAAAACATGATTATCCAGAGATCTCCAGAGACACTGGCAAAAAGACTTTGGATAAATGAGTTTGAATAGCTAAGGGACCAGGCATAGCAGCTTTGAAGTTTCCAGTCCTCTTCACTTGGGATAATGTAAAGTTCAGATGATTCTTGTTGGACAGCCATCATAATTTAAGTATTACTGGCGAGTTCCTTAAGTCAGCTTGCAAAATTCTGGTGCATGGTTATGCCGCCAGTTCCCAAACAAGCAGCGCAAATCCAGGAGTCACTGGCTTCATTTCCACAGTGAAACTGGGACAGGAAAGAGGCAGGCAATAACAACCCCAGCAGGAAACACTGGCCCCTGCTCATGCAAGAGGGAACCCAACGTGCAGCTGGCAGGCAGCACATTCCAGAGAGCTCCTGCTCTCAGCCTGGAACTCGGGCTTTGGAGGCTCTGCGTGCTGCCACCAGGACCCTTGGCGTCTTTCCTATCCTCTTGCTCTAAAGACAATGTTTGCCTCCTCCAACCATTTCCCTCACATTCCAGCACAAAGTTATGCGCAGGAACCAGTATTTTCTCTGTTTAAAGCACTTCTAGGAAAAGCTGCAGAGAGATCTAATTTACACAGCCCCCCGGGTTCCTGATGGATCGAGTGACCAACGTGTGTTCCTGTTTTGCAAAGGAAAACACTCATTTCCCCACAATCAAAGGTTGGCATTTACAATGAACCAAATTCTGCCAAATTCTCCATCTCTTGGGCTCCGAGAATATCCACAGATGAACAGATTTGTCTTTATACAAAGTGAATTAGAAGCATAGTTATGCCCAGTAGCACCATGCTTTAGCCTTACAAGAAAGTGCTACAGTACTCTACTGATGGTGAAAATGATCAAACACCGACCAAAACAAGCTCTCCCAGCAAGTGCACTTTAATCAGTTCCTTTTTCCTGCATTAGAGCAACACTCTAATTTGCAAGCTTTAGAATAACTCCTGCATTCACCAGACATGTTAAAAGACAGTTCCATCTGAGTGGTTTTTACACAGGGGAGCTAACCATGAGGAGATAATATACTGGCATTTATATCTGACCAGCATTTCCAGAGCTTGAACTCGCTGTATAGGAACAGAAGATAATCAAACAGAGGCAGAGCGAACAAACTGTACCTGCCGTGCTGATGTAAATGCCCCGTTGTCCAATAGCAGAGAAAAAAATATCAGTGTTGGATTTCAGAAACCATATGCAGGTTAAAGGGCACCATTCCTATCTAGTATTCCACCCAAAGGACAATTATTTCATTTTATAAAGATCATTAGTCAGTGAAATATATATTTTAGAGAGTTTCTAGTAGGGAATATTATTTTGGCAGTCACTGGAGTGTACCAGATGGTTCATTAACATAGGCTAGACAAGTCAAAGGCTTTCAGAATCATTTAGAAAATGTCAAACAGAAACAGGAACGCTGTCACTTTTTATTAGAATTAACTACATCATACCCTGGACACAGATTTCACCTTGGGTCAGAAAAATTAATACAGAATTATATGAATTGTGTAACATAGTAGGTTAAAGATAGGGCTTCCTCTTGGGACTCATTTGCTAGCAATATATTATGGTCTTCTACTTTAGGAATCCTCAACCTTTCTTTTTGTTAGCTATGAAAAGAGCTGACCTTGCTCAGACTCCATTGGTGTCTAATTGATTTGAGGTATATGCAGAATTTCAACAAGACACTCTACTAAAGCTCTTTTGTGATCATTTTCCCAGGAAAGTTGGCAAAAGGGTTCACTGAATATTCAGCAGCTTGTAAAGTATGCTTTTGTCAGGAGGCAAAAAAAATACATCCATTTAGTGAAACATTACCTTCGTAAACAGGAATTAAAATGCAACTGAATTGTTACCTTTTTTTTTTATTATCATTCAGATGTCAAAAATCTCGAGAACTTCCAGCTTGTGGAAGGTGTTCAGGAACAAGTGAATGCTGCTCTGCTGGACTACACAATGTGTAATTACCCACAGCAAACTGACAAATTTGGGCAGCTTCTCCTGCGACTACCAGAAATCCGAGCCATCAGTATGCAGGCTGAAGAATACCTCTATTACAAACACCTGAATGGGGATGTGCCGTGTAATAACCTGCTCATTGAGATGCTGCATGCAAAGAGAGCATAAATTATACCCATTAGAGCTTCTCCTTTCAAGGAAAAGAAATTATTCTGAACTGCTCCAAGCAACACTAATTAAAATGTGGTTTTAAGACTTTGCAAAATGGTATAATAATCAAATACTAATGGTAAATAAGTGATGTATCAGGGTATTTGTATTGCAAACTGTGAATCATATGCTACATATCCCCAAAGGAATCTATATAGGACTTTATACTGGAGTGAACTTACCAAGTGGATACCATCACCAATGTCAACATGAAAAAGGACAGAATGATCCTTGTATATTTAACTCTGTTGATTGCCAACATGAAGAAACCTATGTGAAAAAAACTGATCTGTATTATTGAGCTAAGATGGTGGGGAATTTGAGTGCACTAAATTCCTTCACTGCATAGAAGGACTCATAGAAGAGTTACAACAGATGCAAAACTGCATCTACAGCATCTTCTGTCATCCTTACAAGGACCCAACACTTACTTCTTCTGTGCTAAATGATGTGGCATCCATTCAACGAGCTGTAAGAGAGAGCTGGCCTAGGCCACAAGCTGTGTGGTGTGGCCACCAACCCCTCAGAGGCTGGACCTGACTGTCGGGCCTGCAAACCACTCCTAGGAAGAGTCTGTTATCCAGTTAGCTTGGCATTCTTAACTGTGTTCTAAAGTTTGTTTTGTCACGTGTTCATGTTGTTCTACAGGCAGTATCTCTCTTCTACTGCTCTTATCAGATAGCTGTTAAGCAGCTAAGGAAATATTCCAAAGTAAATCAGCCAATTCAACTGCATCCTCAGCCAGGGCAGCAGCCAAAAGATGGCTCCACCATCTATTCATGGCTGTTCCCAAATAAAGGAAATGCAGGTATTTTAGCCATCCCGAACAACACTTTCTTTGACAAGAAAATAGAAACTAGGACATCAAATACTGATGTTAAAAAACTAAAAATAATTTTTTTAAAAAGCATTTTGTGATGAAAGGAGTGACAAGTGAACTGTACAACCTGATGGAGCTTATTAAGAAATGATCTTTAAAACTGCCAGTAATTTGGAAACTAAATTTCAACTCAAACATCCAATATCTAATGAAACTTCCTGTTTTTAAAGTTAGGTAATATAGCTATTTTACGCAAAGAAAGAAGAGTGATACTGCTGTGTCTATGTAGGCCAAAGTCTGCTGCAGAACAAATATTAGAAAAGAACAAACACTTCTCTCTCTGTCCAAATGAAAATATCAGTATTAACATGTAGTGCCACAGTTATAAGTCTTGCCTTATATCATTACTCTTAAAGGTAACCATGCAGGTGTAGATCAACATCCATTTCGAAATAAAGTATTAATCTCTAACATTAACAAAAACATAGTGTTTACATTCTTTAGGTCCTGTGGGGAAAAAACTGTGATAAAATTGCAGAGCAGTGATTTCCTTATTATTTCTTTTAAATTGGTAATTATTTTACCAGTACTTAATTACTGTATGTCGTGAGACACTAAAATCAATAGGGGTATTTCATTTTGACTTTAATTTTTGAGATTATTGGCTGCACAATCACTTGTAGAAACTGTATAAAATCCTAATACTTTAATTTTTTTTCATGAAGATTGCTGGCTTTTGAATAGTTTATTTATATTGTATATGATAGTTTTCACTGTAGACAATTATGATGCTAATTTATTGTTCTTTGGTTTCATCTTTATATAAAATATAGCCAGAATGAAGAAGCCAAATATATGTGTTTACTGTAGCATGTCTTCAAGTTAGTGGAACATAGTTCAGGGACACAGAAGGGTCTTTACAATTAAAATCATTCACTTGATTAAATGTCTGTAAATCTTCATAATCCTAAACGTAGTTTATTTAAATCTATTGTAAATTATGTGAGTTATAACTTTTCTGTTTCATGTGAACTTGAAAAGGTGCATTTCTCTCACTTTTGTCCAACCATTCATGCATTGTATACCAAAGACATTAGTTAATACATCTGCATTAGTATGAAGCACACTATTTTAATTGCCTGTATTAATCAGCTCTAATATTCTGTCCATGCATAGGGTACCAACACAGCAAAGCCAAGTGTCTGCAACTCCTACATGCCTGTCTTGTACCACAGCACACACCTACTGTCCTACAGACCTCAAGCAAAGCGAGCACAGCCCCCTCAGCATCCCCCAGGGCAGATGGAAGCATTATTTAAATACCAGTGTTCTCCCTCAAACAAAAGAAGTTAACAGTAAAGTGCAGGTGCTGTGAAATACACAAACAAGATAAGTGGTCATTGTTTCCTTCTTGAAAGAAAAGCAAAGCATTATTTCAAGTGTTTGCATTCTGTATTTTCTCTTTTTTTTCCTGTTGAAATGCTACAGTGAATCTCACTGAATATTAAGAAAAAAAGCTGAAAAAAATATTGGTAACTATTCACAGCACCATTATCCATATGTAAGACAGAAGAATTAAATAAGAATGTAGAAGAAAGGAACCATTTAGGTTACTGGAAATGGTTTCAGATAATCAAACATATATTTGCCCACATCCAAGGTTCCAAGAATCCCATCATATTGCCCAAAGTACACGAACAGAACAAAACAAAACACAAAAAGAACCCGCTCATGTTAATTGTTAACTTCTTTGTAACCAAGCATTTTCTTCTGACTGCCTTATTGATTACAGGATATATTAGTAAAAGCAGACTAAAATTCAAAAGGTTTGGCTTTGGCTGGTTTATTATAGTTGTTCTGTGTTTGTAAACAGACAATCTGTAAAGTCTGACTATTTGTATTACAGATGTTCTGCAGCTGCCTTGGATTTAAATCCATGCAACTCTTAGAATGTGCAGTGAGTTACTTGTTGAAGTTGAAGTTCTCTTACTGTATCAGTGAAATACATATTGTCATGTCAGTTCTTGCCAAGAGTTTCTCATCACCAATGGAATTATTTTTTTTTCAGTATTTCAATAAATATTGATATGCCCGTGCTGATTACTTTATAATTGTTTTTATAATACCATCATTCCACTGAAATGAAGCATCAGTCAAAAATCAGTTACTCAGAAGAGGAGTGTGAAATGCAGGAGAAATATGAGCACCAAAGAGAATTTGATACAAGTGGAAGACACAAGTGTAGAGAACAGCACTTTCAAAAGCTCAGACAGCAATGGTGCAATTCCCTAGGCTGAAGCTAAATAAATACAACTAAAACAGATCAGAAAAGCTGAATCTCTAATTAAAAAGAAATTTACCACTTACTTTCAAATTAATACTTTTAATCTCATACTGCACATGTAATTTTCACTTTACATGTGCTCATAAAGTGTTAAGCAGCCAAAGCATCAGGGAGGGAAAATGACAGAACAAAAGAAAATCAGGTAACAGGATCCAGCAGAGCTCAGGATAACCTCTCAGCAACATAAATACATGGCAGGGCCAGGGGCAAACCCACAGCTTCCAACACAACTGCCAGTGCAGGCTGCCAAGGAGACAGATGTTACTGCTACTAGAGAAAAATATTTTCCTAAAGTTGCCCTCTGGCTGATCTGATTGCTGTTCTGAGAGCAGGAGGTGAAGTGGTCCAAGAGAGTTTGTCAGCTGTACCCTACTGTTTTGAGACCGAGTCCAGTGTTTCCCCTGCACTGTCTGGTAGTTGAAACAGGGCTGTTTCTCAGGTGCCAAATGTTAATGCTTCAAGGGAAAAAGCAGGGCTATAATTAGTTATTTACAAATCCTGCACTTGAATGAAACAAGGCTGGTTTAGTGTTGCAATAAAAGCAGAGTAAAACAGAGGATTTGGTGGCTTACAAATGAGGAACGATTATTTTAACTTTCAGGAATCATAACTGAAACTCATAGTTTTGCAGAAGACTCCAGGGGAGATTTCAGGGTTGATATATTTTGATAGTTTTCCTTACAAGAGATATATTTTGGTGTGATATATTTAGTATACACACTACATGTTTAAAGTATGAGGGGATTTATTTTTAACTGAGTTTGACACTGCTTCTGGAACAATCTGCTGTATGTTTTTATTGGAAACATGGAAAGAGTGAGTTCAATGTAACACAGGTCAAGTCAGTACAATACTTGGTGATCTTGACAATTTCCTGGAATACTGAATAACACTCTATTAACCCCTACACTGAAGCCCACAGTCTAAATACATCACAAGAGTTTTAACAATATTTTTACCTTCTCTGACCGAGCTGCTGCTTTTTTTCCAGGGAAACTCTATATAGTTGCATCTGCTGGAATTTGGAATGGCAGACAAACAGTATTAAACTAACAGCAAACCAAGAAAGTTGCAGATAAACTTTTAGGGGCAGATCCTAGACCTGTATTACCCTATGATGCTGGCATGAGCCCAAATACTTCTGTGACAGTCAAGAAAATTCAGTTGCACTTGAGTAGAAAAAAAGATTCATTTTTTAAGGGCAACTTGTCAAAAGAAAAACTTTTCCTAAATGGTAAAGGTAAAAGGGGACCTGACTCTCAGATAGAGTACAGAGCTGATGTCTGCTCTGATGCCAGTGGATCTCAGCAGAAGACAGCAGCACTAGAAGCTACTAGAGGGATACAGTCTGATCTGGCACACATTGGTGGGACAATATGTAGATTCTCTGTATCAAACACACTTTGCAAACCTTTGGGTTTGCTCCAATACATGACAAAAGTCTCTCTATTTTACTGACAGTTTTGAAGTCTGGCATGCAAGCTTGGACTTGCAACATTAGGTGAGTTTTCACCATTGGCCCAGGAAGGTCCCACTTTCGTTTCACTGTAACTTCTCTAAGTCCTACATTAACTGCTGTGAATGTCCTGTGCGTGCCCCAGGGGATAACTGAGACGTGAGGTAAAGCGAGGTGGTGGAGCACAGGCTCCTGATGCTGTCTGTATCCATGGAGGCCAAGCTCATTGCTGCCCTGCCATAGTAAGGACTGCAGGCCTTGCCATGAGCTGCTGACAAAACACAGCTGAAACAAACAGCACCGGAGTCACAATCGTGTCCATTGACATCTTGCCCTCCCTGTGTTTGGGATCAGGGTGTAAATGGGTGAAATGCCTCAGTCTGAGGTGCAGCATGTCAGAATGCTCCCAGTAACACTGACTGCTTCTCATGCTGCTGCAGACCAGAAGCTTCACAGCACAAGCCTCCCTGTGCGGTACTCACGTCAATCGCCCTGGCACTGATGCTGCTGAGCAGCTGCTGGATACCACCAATCCAGGCTGTCAGTTGCTATTAGAGAGCAAAACGGGTCTCTGCAGCAGAGGGAATAAAGCATCTTTGTGGGAAGGACCCCAAAGAAGCTACAAGAGAAAATGCTGATGGCCATTCAGTAGCTGCTGGCATGCCTACAGACATGTGCACACCCCCCACACGCCGCCTCTGGGAGCTCCTAAAGCACACTCAAACAGCCAGTACTTCTGTTCCTATAGCAAATATTTTATGAGGCACAGCTCCCTGGGGGACACCGAGTTTCAGTCATACAAACAGCTCTATTCCTGTTTCACAGTGGTGTCCTCTCACTCATACAAGCAGAAGAGTGTTGGTGCAGAGTAGCAGAGAAGTGAGGCAGGCATTTCAAATCAATACTCTGGTATTCATACCTTGCCCTACAGCACAACAGCTGTCCTGCTCTTTACAACTTGATCTTGATCAACTTGTATCAAAGAAGGGAAGTTTTGCAAACAGCCCTGCTTCCTATACCAAGGCAGCACACTACAAGTATACATTAAGAGAAGGTCTGTAGGAATGCGTGTTTGAACTCAATAGAAAAAATACAGAGTATTGTAGATTATTCTAAAAATTGTCTATTATGGTCAGCCCATAAAATATAGTAGAAAGCAAAAGAAACAATGAGGGATGAATAGCTCCAAAAGTAAAATAAAAAGAAAGCGCATGGACATGGAAGAAACACAAAGATATTTATGTTTCATAAATATTTAATCTTGATTCACTTTTTATCCAAAAGAAAAAAGTAAATAAAATATGCTGGATTATTATAATTGAAGTATTAACAAGGCCTGAATAAATTATCATATATGTATTTTAGGGACCTGCCACAGTAAGCAATATTGGTTTTAATTTTCATGTAATAAACTTTGTTTTACTTTTTATTGTTTATAAATTTCAGATAAAAAACATTATATGGAATAATTAATTGCATATATTTAATCAGTTCATTTAACTCATGCTTGCTGTGAAAACAGAAGCTTATTATTGGAGTATGCTTTTATTTAAAATCAAGCATTATAGCTGCCTAACAAACTGTGTCAAATTGCTTTTTTCATTTCACAAATTCAGTTGAAGTATTCCACAGCAATGTCCTACTCTTCCCAAGACCACTCTCCTGAGTCCCACAATATCTGGATTTGCAGTTGCAACCCCCCAAGTCCTGCATGCTTTTGCACACAGAACCTCAGACACTGAAGCTCAGTGTGCTGGACCTGAGAAGGTGGGGCTGGGAACATCTCATAATTTTTGTTTCTTTCTTTGTGTCAGGGTCCCTCCTCTGCTCACTTGTGTTATTGAAAACCCACCTGATGTTCCCCATGCCCTCCCAGTGAGAGCCCTTGTTCTTCATGGGACCCTTCTGCTGTCCTTCCACTCCTTTTGTACCACTCAGGTTCCCTCTGACCCACTTCTACTTTAATTTTCCTTTTCTTTGTATCAAAACCAAAATATGTAAGTCAACTTTACCAACACATCAGGATTTTCAGGAGAGTTTTTTATATGTTGGGGAGTGGGAAGAGTCAAGGACATCATATTGTCTACATGTCTGAAGCAGCAAAGTGACCACAAATGTCAAAACAGAAAAGCAACTGCTGAGCCTGGTCACACCAAGCTGAAGAAACCCCAGCCAAAAGCAAGACAAGGTCACCAATCAGCCCTCTGTGTCTTGGCTTACAATGATCAGTTCCACAGACCTGAATAATCTACAGTCCTTACCAACATTGTTTTCAGAGAGGAAAGAGGAAACATCCCAGAATTTCAGTTAAAGAACTGCAGAGAAGTATTAATAGTCAAATCTAAACAGAGCAGTGGCATCTGGACTAGGATTAAATTATTTGAAAACAGCCTTTTTTTCACCAACAACATGCTTAGTGATATTGAACATAACCAAGAAAATAGCCATTGGCTAAAAGAGCAAAGGGGGAAAACTTCTGGTTTTTTGGGTTTGTTTGGGTTTTTTGTTTTGGGGGGGTTTCACTATTATTTATCAAACTTTGCCCAAACTTTGCCCCTTGGGTATCTGGCAGAGAAAAAGAAATTTTAAAGCAAATCCACTGTACTTTCTGTAGTGACACATTTAAGGCACCTTTCCTTGCTGTCAGAAAAACCTGCTGGTACCTCACCTGGTGTGCCAGCGTGCTGAGAACGCCCTGCAGAGCAGCATCAACAGTGTCTCAGTCATGTTTTGTTCAGGACAGAGCAGCAGCTCCAAGGAGACAATGGAAGCACTCGCTGGAAGCAAACCCTGCACAGCCCGACTGCTCCCCGTGTGACAGCACAGCACATCGGTGTCAGCAGCTGCCTGCCTGGAAACAGAGAGCAGGGAGATTTAGGGAGATTATCTGCTGCTCCACAACTAGGTTTCTCCATTTATAAACTTGGAAGTAATTAATAACACAAAATCACTGTTTGCTTAGTGCCTGTGGGAGTTGTGAAGAAAATAAGGGAATTTTTATAACAGGTATTTTCAGATATTTAGACTATAATTGATTTATTGAAGGATCACTTAACTGATGCTGTTAGCTTCACTCCTCACCAATTTTTTTTAATTTACATTTTGGCTCTGTTAGGAGGTTGATTTCATGCAACCAACTACACACAGAAATAATATACACAAAACAAGAAAAAAAGCTCCAGAAAGGAAATGATCACTTTAGGGTGATAAAATCGAGGCCAAGAACAGAAGAAAAACCCTGTTTTCTTCCTGGTAGTTACTTTGTAGTTGTTCTGCTTTGTTTAAATGCCTTCTCAGGAAAGCTGTAAGTAATACAATTCAAACCAATGTAGCCAGGAAGAAAATGATAATTTGTTTGTAGTTTAAAAAACTATTTTAGAAAAAAGTGTATATATAGACATAATTGAAATGTTCCGGAAAATTGTTAAAAGTGCAAAAATCCTCTCCCTTTAAAAAATTATTATTATTATTGTTA